>JAVXUP010001275.1:0-253660 GCA_033070095.1 Escallonia herrerae
ACAGCCCATCCTGCTGTGGGGGTCAGGGTCCCTGGTGATGGAGCCTGCGATGACGCTAAGCCCGTGTAGTAGTTTGATTGAGCCGGCGATGGCGTTAGCCCGTGATGGCGCTCAGTCCATGCCGCAGTTTGATTGAGCCGGCGAACGGCATACAGCCCGTCCCGCAGTTTGATTGAGCCGGCGATGGCGCTAGCCCGTGATGGCGCTCAGCCCATGCCATGGTTTGATTGTGTCGGCGATGGCTTCAAGGTTGTGAGCCCATCCCGTAGTTTGATTGAGCCGGCGATGGCGCTAGCCCGTGATGGCGCTCAGCCCATGCCGCAGTTTGATTGTGTCGGCGATGGCTTCAAGGTTGTGAGCCCATCCCGTAGTTTGATTGAGCCGGCGATGGCGCTAGCCCGTGATGGCGCTCAGCCCATGCCGCAGTTTGATTGAGCCGGCGATGGCGCTAGCCCGTGATGGCGCTCAGCCCATGCCGCAGTTTGATTGCGTCGGCGACGGAATACAGCCCGTCCCGCAGTTTGATTGAGCCGGCGATGGCGTTAAGCCTGCGATGGTGCTCAGCCCATGCACAGTTTGATTGAGCCGGCGATGGCGCTCAGCCCATGCCGCAATTTGATTGAGCCGGCGACGGCATACAGCCCGTCCCACAGTTTGATTGAGCCGGCGACGGCACGAAGCCCGTCCCGCAGTTTGATTGAGCCGGCGATGGCGCTAGCCCGTGATGGCGCTCAGCCCATGCCGCAGTTTGATTGTGCCGGCGATGGCGCTAGCCCGTGATGGCGCTCAGCCCATGCCTCATTTTGATTGAGCCGGCGATGGCGCTAAGCCTGCGATGGCGCTCAGCCCATGCCGCAGTTTGATTGAGCCGGCGATGGCGCTAGCCCGTGATGGCGCTCAGCCCATGCCGCAGTTTGATTGAGCTGGCGACGGCATACAGCCCGTCCCGCAGGGAGGGGTCCTCGTGCCGGAGCACTACGAGCGGAGCCCCCAGAATGCCGCACACTCTGGAGAGTGGGTCGAAGATCTTCCATGCCCATGGCGGGGGCGCATGGTGTGGTGAACGGGTGTTATGCCTGGAGGCTTGTAACATGGTCGTGGTGCATGGACATGGTGACGATTGTCGCGGGGACAATACTTGGTGCCGGAGCACATGTCATGAAAGTGGTGCGGCGACGAACGTCGCGAAGCAATACTTTGTGCCGGGGCACATGTGATAAGAATGGCGCATGGGTGCGGCGACGAAGGTCGCGGAGCATATACTTGGTGCCGTGGGCACGTATGATGAGAATGGCGCACGGGCACGGCGACGAAGGTCGCGGAGCATATACTTGGTGCCGTGGGCACGTATGATGAGAATGGCGCACGGGCACGGCGACGAAGGTCGCGGAGCATATACTTGGTGCCGTGGGCACGTATGATGAGAATGGCGCACGGGCACGGCGACGAAGGTCGCGGAGCATATACTTGGTGCCGTGGGCACGTATGATGAGAATGGCGCATGGGCACGGCTACGAAGGTCGCGAAGCTAAAGTTGGTACCGGGGGCACGCATGATGAGAATGGCGCACGGGCGCGGCGACGAACGTCGCGGAGCTAAAGTTGGTGCCGGGGGCACGCACGATGAAGATGGCGCACGGGCGCGGTGACGAACGTCGCGGAGTTAAAGTTGGTGCCAGGGGCACGCATGGTGAGAATGGCGCACGGGCGCAGCGACGAACGTCGCGGAGCTATACTTGGTGCCGGGGGCACACATCATAAGCATGGCACCAGGGCGCGGCGACGACTGTCACGGAGCAATACCTGGTGCCTGGGGCACGCATCATAAGCATGGCGCCAGGGCGCGGTGACGACTGTCGCGGAGCAATACTTAGTGATGTCGTCATGGAAATTGTGCACGGTCGGTGACGAGCATCAAGTGACTATTGGCATTGAGCGCGCGTTGTAGAGAGCGCGATGAGTTGGCACAGGCGACGTGGTTCGAGGAGACGGCACGCGGGCAACGGGGCCTGTCACGGAGCTGTCATGTGAATGCGTGCGACGAAGGTCATAGAGGTGGCGTGCGGGCGACGAGGTCGCGGAGTTGGAGGGCCTGCGACGAGAGTCGCAGAGCTGTCGCGCGGACGCGGGCGACGAAGGTCGCAGAGATGGCACGCGGGCGACAAGAGTCGCGAAGGAGCGCGGGTGACGGGAGCACGGAGCTGTAGCACGGACACGAGCAACAAATGTGTGAGGGCGATGAGAGTTGTAGAGCCGGCGCGCGGACGCAAGTGACACGGGCGATAAGAGTTGCGAAAGGTGCGCATGGCGCTGGTGGCGGGGGTCCGCATGGAAGGTATGCACGGCGCTGGCGACGTGGGTCGCGGAGACGGCGCCCGGGTGACTAGCGATGAGGGTCGCGAGATAGCCCCCAGGCGATGGGCAACGAGTGTTGCGGAAGGTGGGCATGGTGCTGGCGACGGGCGTCGCGGAAGGCGCCCGGGTGACGAGCGATGAGGGTCGCAGATATGGCGCCCGGGCGACGGGCAACTGGGATCGCGGAGACAGCGACCGGGCGATGGGTAGCGGGCCAAAGGTGTGGCGCTGTGGCTGTGGAGGCTGAATGCGGTGTTGCCTTGTGAAAATGGTGGGTGCTTTTGTTAGCGTTGTGAAAATGGTGAAAATGTATTTTTCAAACCAAAAAAAGCAGTGAAACTAAAACAAAAAAGGGGAGGAGGGTCGCACAAAGTGGGTCTGCTAGTGGGCCCTTGATTGCAACCAGAATAAGTTGGGAATATAGCCCCCTGCGTGCGGCGTGCGCGGAGGGGCAACCCGAGCCGGCGCCGCACGCATAAACACATAGTAAGATGTTGATGTCGTTTGGCCGAAAAGTTGTTGACATCGTCTTTGAGTGACGAAGGCGGGCGACGAGGGTCGCGGAGACAGCCCCCGGGCAGCGAGGGGCACGGAGACAGCGCCCGGACGACAAGCGACGAGGGTCGCGAAGACACCCCCCGGGCGACGGCGCCTCGGGCGACGAGCAACGAGTGTTACGAAGACGGCGCCCGGGCGACGGGCAACCGGGGGTCGCAGAGTCGACGCCTGGGCTCTGGGTAACGAGTGTTGCGGAAGGCGGCGCCCGGGCGACGCAAAGAGGAAGTCTGGGCGACGGCGCCGCAGAGATGAAGTCTGGGCGACAAGGGTAGAGGAGACGATGTTCGGGCGATGGGCGTCGCGGAGGTTAAGTCCGGGCGACAGGCGCATGTGCGCGAGCGATGCACAGCGGTGAAGGTTGGAAAAAAAGATTTTTTTTTTTTGGCCTTGGCTTTGGGGATGTGCGGGAAAAAAGGAAAAAAGAAAGAAGATGGAGAGGATGGCGCGGCGGCGGCAGGCTGCCATGGCCGGCCGTGGGGCGGGGGAGAGGATAGAGGTAGGGTGGGGCCGAGGGGGGGTCGGGGTAGCAGGGGGGTCAGCGGGGTGGGGGGGTCGGGCTAGCAGGGGGGTCGGTGGGGTGGTGGGGTCGCGGCAGCAAGAGCCTGCCATGGCCGACGGTGGGGCTTGCGGGTGCGGGGAAAAGGGAGAGGGAGAGAGGCCGAGGGGGGGGGGGTCGGCTAAGGGGCCGAGGGGGGTGTCGGCGGGGTGGGGGGTCGGTGGAGCAAGGTGGTCGGCGGGGTAGTGGGGTCGGCCAGGTGGGTTGCGGGAGGGGCCGAAGCAGAGAAAAAAAGACGAAGGGAAAGAGAAGTCGCCGGCGGCCAAGGCGCCGTGGGGCTTACGGGTTCGGGGAAGAGGGAGAGAGAGAGAGGCCGGGGGGGGGGGGGGTCAGCCAAGGGGGGGGTCGGCGGGGTGGGGGAGTCGGTGGAGCAAGGTGGTCGGCGGGGTGGGGAGGCCGAACTGCCGTCGGCGGCGCGAGGCAGGTGCGGCGCTAGGAGAAGAGAGAAAGAGAATGGAAATTAGGGTTGGGGAAATTAGGGTTGGGTTAGGTCGGGTCAACGGGCGGGCGGGTTGACCCGTTGAAGCTGAAAAAAATGGAGGGAAAACGGGCCGAAGCAGGCGCGGGTCGGGGCCCTCGCGGTTCGGGTTCTGCCCACCTGGATGTTTTGATTGTTTTACTTTGAAATTGAAATTGATTTTCGATTCGATTTTTTTTTTTGAGCCTATAAAAGGAGCAAGAGAGGGGATGCAAAATTTTGAGGAAGAATAATTTTGAGGGAAAAGGGAGAGAAAGAGGGAGGTTGGGGATTGATGAAAAGTTTCGTGGAAAATTTTCTAAGTGTTGGAGAGAGCACCGGAGGGTGAAAAAAAAAATTTTGTGAAAATTTTTCTAAGTGTAGAATGAGGGTGATGACTCGACCGCGAAAAATGGAGAAATGTTTCTAAGTGTTGAAGAGTGACAAGGGCGACGAGTGAAGTCGCGGGGGTGATAACTTGACCGCGAAAAATGGAGAAATTTTTCTAAGTGTCGAAAAGAGGGGAGGGTGCCGAGCGAAGTCGCGGGGGTGATGACCCGACCGCAAAAAATGAAGAAATTTTTCTAAGTGTCGAAAAGAGGGAGGGTGCCGAGCGAAGTCGTGGGTGGTGATGACCCAACCGCGAAAAATGAAGAAATTTTTCTAAGTGTCGAAAAGAGGGGAGGGCGCCGAGCGAAGTCGTGGGGGTGATGACCCGACTGCGAAAAATGGAGAAATTTTTCTAAGTGTCGAAAAGAGGGAGGGCGCCGAGTGAAGTCACGGGGGTGATGACCCGACCGCGAAAAATGAATTTTTTTTTCTAAGGGTCGAAAAGAGGGGAGGGTGCCAGCGAAGTCGCGGGGGTGATGACCTGACCGCGAAAAATGAAGAAATTTTTCTAAGTGTCGAAAAGAGGGGAGGGTATGACCCGACCGCGAAAAATGAAGAAACTTTTCTAAGTGTCGAAAAGAGGGGAGGGCGTCGAGTGAAGTCGCGGGGGTGATGACCCGACCGCGAAAAATGAAGAAATTTTTCTAAGTGTCGAAAAGAGGGGAGGGCGCCGAGTGAAGTCACGGGGGTGATGACCCGACCGCGAAAAATGAAGAAATTTTTCTAAGGGTTGAAGACGGAGTGTGGAGTTCGGCGGTGGGTCGGCATCGACGACCGACTGAGTGACCGAGGCACGGGAGGGTTGGCAAGACGTGTTGCATGCATGCCCGCGAGGTCGCACTGCTCGAGGGGGATGTCGGCTGACGGAGTTGAGACTTAGTAGCATGGCTCGAGCCACCCCGCGCACCACGTATCAAGTCGCTGCAATGATAGGCATGCAGAAGGGGTAGGGAGCTTGGCTTGCTTGGGGTAGGCAAGGGGTGAAGCCCCCAATGAAGTGAGACATAACACCAAGGGTGGTGCCAGTAGAACAATGTTAGCTTGAATATTCTCCAAGTCTGGAAATGACGGCCTCTTGGATGGCTGGGTAGAGGATGTGACCGGTAGTTCTAGTAGCCATACGTTGCTGAGGCATGGTTGCGTGAGTGTGTCAGGCAAGGAATGAACTGCACTGTTGGTAGTCCTCATAGCCCTCCGCTGCACATGCATGGTGCCTGAGTCTGGAAGATATGCAGACTGCAACACGATGCTCACCTCCCCAGCGGAGTCGCCAAAATGATGATGCGGAAAATGGTTCGATGCTACGTGGAGGTGCCACAAAGGATGCGGTCTGAGTCAGCTTCCAGGTAGGCAACGCGGGAGACAGCAAGGACGGCGTAAGGGCCGAGGGCAAGGCTCCCCAGACAGGTCGTGAGGGCTGGCAGCGCTGCGCAGGCAGGGGGACGACGAACAGGACCGACAGTCGACAGTCCGTGCGACTGGGGCGCAGCGTCGAGGGTTCGTGGACGTGAGCCAAGTGTGTTTCTCTCACTAGAATTCCAGAGAGAATGTCGTTTTAGAGAGAGAAAGTGAAAAGTCCAAAATGAGAGAAAGATCCTTGAAAAAGCTCCAAAGTCCACTATTTATAGGCAAAAATGTGCATGTGTCATAAGTTGACATGTGTCACCCCCTGGGAACGACACGTCGCCAGGGGGCCAAAGCACTGACCCTCCGTTGGACTGCCGGTCCCTAAGTTCGTGCTGCCCTGCCCTTGCAACATCTCTCTGCCTGTCTGAGGAGACTGATCATGCCGCGGTAGCATGGTCAGAGTAGCCCGTTGCCCCAGCCTCCAGTCCAAGCCCTTACTGAATCCCACAGGCCTGGCAGCGGTGGGGAAGACCCGACGCCCAGCTGCCAGGTGGACTAGGCAAGATGCCCTTCCGAAGACCTGCTCCCATCTCGGAGTGACCCGGGGGTCATAGTCCTTAGGGGTGCCGACGCGAGCCCCCAGTGCCAGAGCACGTAGGCCAGTCACGCAGGCACCCTGGCGGAGATAGTGTCCTGGAGGAGTAGCCTATCCCGTAAGCATATAACATGATTGTGGCGCATGGGCGCGGTTGAGTGCGGGCGACGAGGGTCGCAGAGTGATGTCCGAGCGACAAGGGTCGTTGCGTGGATGGCGCGCGACCGTGAGCGACGGTTGTCATGGCGACAGAGCGGCCACAAGTGACGGTCGTCGAGACTACGAGCGACGGTCATCGCGACGACGGAGCACGGCCGAGAGCGACGGTCGTCGCGACTACGGCGGAGCGCGGCCGCGAGCGACGGTCGTCGTGACAACGGAGCACGGTCAAAGGTGACGGCGTCGGTATTCAAGGCAGGTGGCCGACCCCCAAGGGAGGCCGACCCCTTGGGGTGGCCAACCCCCCAAGGGTGGCCGACCCCTTGGGGTGGCCGACCCCCGAGGGTGGCCGACCCCTTGGGGTGGCCGACCCCCGAGGTGGAAGGCACGCCGAGGTCGCTTCACGAACGGTTCACGTGACTTGAGCATGCGTTGCTTTGACCGGCTCTCGAGCGTTGAAAAGTTGACCGCTGACTGGGTGATGTGTCGTGCAAAGTGGGTCCCTTAGCGGGTCCTGGGGTGCGACCAGAATAGGGTATGAACACAGTTTCAAGAGCAAAACATAGTTAGGAAACTGGGAATGTTTACATATTTGTGATTAAGAAAGTTGTACAATTACCATGAATGCAGCATTGTCTGTCCTAAAAGTCACGTTTGGCATATTATGCAACCACACAGGAAACCCTCTGGAACCCAAGAAAAGGGGAAAAAGGGAATTAGTCACAGTATTTTTGACCTCATATAAAGCATCTGAATTAGAATATAGCCGCGAAAACTACCCGAAATTCCATTCTGCACATACGTAAGGTCCAATTCGAAGAATAGCATATAGCCCTTCATTTTGGATGGTTTTGAGAAACCGAATAAGGTCAAGATTGTCTGAGAAATCGTACTGAACAACAATAGAGAATGTTCAGGAGTTCATGTGATAAGAAAGAAACAACATAGGCACTAGAAGTGAGACATGGAGGCGAACCTGTTGACGTAATGGCTCATGGGCATTCCAAAAAACGTAAGTCTCAATCGCATTGAGACCTCCATCCTTTGATTTTTTAATCAACGATGGCCACATCTGGCAACATTAGAAACGTAAATCATCCTTTGATTTTTTAATCAACGATGGCCACATCTGGCAACATTAGAAAGATTTTTGATATCAATATAGGCTAGATCAAGAAAACAAGTCCACTGACAATGCAAGTTTTGACCATTGTTACTTTTGTTTCTAAAGTAGAAACTGCTATTGTGGGCACTGGTGCACACAAGGAGATAAAAATAATATATAGCCCATTTAGCCCATGTCCAGTATCTTCTTCTTTTGTTTAAGTTAGTTCAAATGCGTACACATGAATATATAAAGCAACAGACCATGTACATGAGAAATGAAATGGATATATTCTCTTGCATTTTGTCTTTCTCTACATGGTATATATCAAGAGCCTAAACAATTTTTTTTCTCCCTCTCCCTCCTTCATTCGTCCACTACGTCTTCATCCTCCTCTCTTTCCCCTCCGAAAATATCTACTATCAAAGAATCAGTTTCTTCTCCTTTTAAGATAAAGGCTATGATCTTTTAAGCTTTGTTGATGGCTCCGTTGCTCCACCACCGAAATACCTTGCCAGCTCTGATACTCTTTCTCCAAATCCTGCATAAAGAGGACCAGCATTTTGTCCTCCCGACCCAAGTGCTTGGTTATCCCTTGATCGCGTGTTTACATTATAATCCAACGATTTGCCAATGCATAACTATTTTCACAAAGGCAAGCGTATTCGTGACACTTTGGCTACTCTTGGCCAACCAATCCAAGTTCAAATTTGAAAACCCTTTGAGTTTGTTAAGATTTACAGTACATTTATCACATGTGTACATTATTTTTATAAGTTAGTTCAAATGTATACACATGTATATATAAGGCAACAGACCTTGTACATGAAGTAATGAAATGAATATGTTCTCTCTCTTACACTGTCTTTAGATAAGGTAACATCGAATCGAGAAGAGGACACCCCAGTGTATGAGGCTGGACTTGTCTGAGGGTCGAAATTCGGTAAGGTGTACGCGGCTAATGCTATATATAAGCTGAACGAAGACTAGTATACATGAACGTACCTCAGGCGTGCTACGAGGATAATGAATAGAACCGGCTATGATGATTCGCCTTTCTCCATCAAGCTTCAGCGCTCTTCCATCGTACGAAACATCAAGACCAACGGAGGACGAGCAAAATGGGAGTAAAAAAAATACTGAAAACGAGAAGCAGCATAACAGGAGAGCAGCTCAACATTGCCATAACCATGGAAGAGTACGTAGAAATGTTCTAAAAGTTGGACACATAGTTCCTGCTTTCTTATATAGACTGTTTAAGAGATAGAGATGACATGGGAAGAGGATAATTGGTTTTCGGTAAAATCAGATCATATCCTCGTTGATCTTGTGTGTAAAAATCATGATAGACTTGGCCAAGGATAGAAGTGATCTGAATACTAGAACCAACACAATACGTTTCCAAGCAAAAAAAGTAAAAGGGTGTAATGGGCTTCAGCGTCAGATAATTATGTTACATCATTTTGAGTTAATCAATTTTGGTACACGAGGCTCACGCCCAAACATCTTGAGGCATACGCCTTCGTATCTTGGGTGGTTTTACTCCTAAACATTGTTTGACCTGTTAATTAAAAAAAATTCTTCAATATTTCGAACCATTAGTCCGAGTAATGTAGAAGCGTCGGATTGAAGGGGGCCGCTGTGGTTGGACCCAAGAAGGGGAGGGGGGGGGGGGGGGGGGGGTGGCAGAATTAACACATTGCATGATCGAAAGTTCTCGAGGGCTAGATCGAGCTTTCTGAACCATAAAATATTTTTGTTAAATTGAGCTAGTTAGGCATCAATAGACTAGACTGCAGAACTACGTAAAATTTTACCTTCTTTATACTATATATAAAGAAAAAATTCTTTTTTTTGATGTAACACATCTTTTGTGTTACATAACTAACCATCGACAATGATGATACTTGCTACTATGAGAAGTTCCTTAGAAAATGACATAAAACAAAAATATTAAATAGTAAATAACTACCTACATATGTATTATGTTTGATTTTTTTAAAGCATTTAATTATCATTTTTGATTTTTTAATAAGTTTTAAACGGCTTTATTGTTGCACATGGAGCCATTTAAAATGCATTAAAAAATATAGTCAAAATATTTTCTAAAGGCCAAATTTGCTTTTATAAAAATATCATATTACTAACTTCATTTTGTGTGCCATGATAACTATCTATCTGCAATGCTACCACTTGGCAATTTGTTTTTTTGAAAAAAAAAAGACACAATAAAAGTTTAAATAGTAATTAATTACTTATAAGGACACGTTTAATTTCTATAATTTAAAATTTTATTTCATCGATGTGATACTTGTTACATTTTTTTCACCCATTAGTTAAAAAAGAGTGGAAGACTTGTTACATTTTTTTTCATTTCAATTACGAAGTTTACAAAGTTCACACTTAAAGGTATTGTAACTTGAATGATTAATGATAAAATTATTTTCATTTACAACACGAACTTAACTATTCCACCTAACTATTATCTATTCACTAACAAAGTTTTCTGAATAATTTCTGGATTACGTATAATTGCCCATTCCGAATAATTCCCAGATACCGTATCTGTCATTATGGTTGTCACTCCCTCAAATTTGAAACCAATTCTTTTAGAATTTGGATTTCAAATTTGGAAATGGATTTTGAATTCAATTTACATTTTTTTTGTTCAGAACGAAAGGGAAGACAAATCACAAAATTTTAATTGTGTTTGGAGAATAGAGGAAAGGAAAAGGTAATAAATTCTTAGACAATCATATCATTGACTTACGATGAAAAATAAACGACGGTAAGTTCAAGTGTGTTAGTGCCACCACATGGCAGTGGCGGCACCGCACGGGGTAGCGATATCGACAGTAGAAGTGGTGGGGTGGTCAAGTGATGACAATGATGGTAGCGGTGGTGGTGGCTGTGGTGCCAGTGGTGGTGGTGGGGGTTGCGGAGGCAGTGGTGGGGGCAGTAATGGTGGCGACAGTGGTAGTTGTGACAGTATTGGCGGTGGTGGTGGGGAATGCAGTGGGGGTGGTGGTGGTGGTGGTGGAAAAAGTGGTGGCGGTGCAGTAGTGGCAGCAACAGTGGTAGTACTGGTGGTGGTAGCGATGGCGGCGGTGGTGGTGAGGGATGTAGTGGCAGCGGCAGTGGTGGTGTGACAGCGACAATGATGGTGGTGGCAGTAGTGGCAGCGACAGTGGTAGTACCGGTGGAGGTAGCGATGGCGGTGGTGGTGACAGCGACGGCGGTGGTAGTAGCAGTAGTGATGGCAGCGACAGTGGTAGTGATGACGACGGTGGTGATGACGATGATGACAGTGGTGATAATAGTGGTGGCGACGGCGGTGGTGGTACTAGTGGTGCTGGTGACGGTGGCGGCGACGGTGGCGGTAGTAGTAAAAGTGTTGTCGCGGTAGTGACAATATGAAGATGGTGATGATGGGTTCATTATTGGAGAGATCCAGAAAATGGTAAGATAAGTAAATAATTATTTTTAGTTCAAGTAAATCCAAATTCCATAAAATCCGACCATTTTTCATCGAATTTCATACTATAGAAACAAATCCAGTCTAATCCCATGAAATCCAATTCCAGTTACTTTTTTTTTTTAATATTCCAAGCAACAAATTTTGAGTCTTGAAATGAAATCCTATCAATTTCATAGTTCCAACTACACGCTAAAACGACATTAATAAGGTGAGGACACATTTTCACTTTTCTCTCTCAAATCCCATTTTTTGTCTCTAAAGGGTCTAAGTGTTTCGATAATACGTTTTTTCAGCAACAACACGGATTTAAGATAAGAGTCTGAAGTCCACCTTAGCTGTCACCTCCCGTTCCTCACAAAGTAAGTCTTGATAAATCTGGTACTTGCCATCGTCAAAGCTGAAGTAGGAATTGGACTGTGCCATCAGTACAAGTCCACTCCATCCTTTAGCTCCACGTTTGTTCTTCCTTTGACCGTCGTTGGACGGCAAAGGGAAAATAGTAAACGCCTTAACACTTTGATTAATTCTATCACCCATTCCGATTCATAATTTGCATATTATTGTTTAGTTTGGACGCATGAAGGAGGAAGCTAAACAATGAAAATGACCAGAATGTGACTCCTAGCCGGCAGAGCAATATATATGGGATGAGAAAGATGGATAATTTGAATTCACAGAAACTAGCAAGAGCAGTATATGTATAGATATCAGCAAAACAATACATCCCAACTTGTGCTTTGAGGGATGGCGGCCATCCTACTCTTGTGCTTTCTGATCTTCTTCTCTGCTGGGATTCATCCGGTTTCCTCTGTCACCGACCCTGGCGATGGCAAACTAGATGCTCCACACACGCACACGCACAACATAGGTGCGATCTTGGGTCCATGCAGATGACTACACGGGGCACACACCAGTTTTTACTGACAGTAGGACAGTACTTGCACGATTACATTGAGGGAATAAGAAGTCGTTACAATTATCACATACTTGACCAGAAGTAGACTAATGATATACATTGATTTTGTCAAGAATCGCCCAAGCCTGCGGCACCCAGCCATGGTTGGTAGTTGACAATCCTGTCTTCCGGATCCAGTCTTCAGGTACACCACGACTACTTCTTTACAGTAGTATGACCTCTTTATGAACCATAATTATTCATATAGATGAGGCACCTATGGCCAAGCAATATACGTCTTGATGTGTGTGATTTTACCAGTTCTTCTTTCTTTTCATATTACAAATTGGCCACCATGCATGTGTTAATTGCCTATATATCTGGACTACTGCGGTCAACATTCCATGCTTAAACTCGTTGTTACTGATCATTTTGACATATAAGTGTCTATAAGTTTGCTCTAAATGCTGGTGGTACAGCTGCTATACTCCAATCTTTGAAGAATTAGTGGCAAAACACAACACCATGGAGCTGGGCAACGTCAGATGATCCTTGTGGAGCACCCTGGGAAGGCGTCAGCTGCAAGAACTCTAGGGTGATTTCACTGTGAGAATCTTCGACCATTATGATCTGGTGTGAAACATTTGTTCACTACCTCCAAAATCCTAGCGAAATCATCAACTAAACGAATTGAAATTTCAGGAGATTGCTTGACAGTGGACTCGCAGGTGAATTAGGTGGTGACATTCGGGGACTTACTGAACTGACATACTTGTGAGTGCTGTTAAGTTTTCATGCAGTACAAGTTAAGCATACTTGTCTAGTTTGCTGCATCTTATCGGTAACTTATAAACACCAGATGTCATCTAGACAGGACTTGTGCCTAACATACACTTAGCTGCAACAGATTCATGTAATAAGGACTGACATTTTTACCTGGTAAAGAATCCTGTACAAGAAGCAATTCTTGTTTTAACAAAAATAGGAGAAAAGTTTTTTACTTGAAAGATTTACGAAAGGTTTCTGAAATAACGTATTCTTTTTTGGCTCATCGGATGTATGAGCTGCACAGCAGGGGGTAGCTAGCCCTCCACCTTTACTACCCCAAACATCCCCCACTCCACCCATGAGATCACATTGTTCGTGTGGTTGAAGATGTTTCCTTCACTGATATGTATGCAGATCTTATTGTTTGCAAGAAAAATGCAAAGCCACACTTCTCCCATGTGCCTCGCATACAACGTAAACCTCACAGGTTCCCTCCCTCCACAGTTAGGGAATCTGAGAAAACTGACTAAATTGTAAGATCTGATAAACAATCTGCTTCTCACAATTTTTTCAAAGTTTTTTGAGCTTACAAAAAAACATTGATTGACGCTCTTGTGCGTGCACACACATAGGTGTATGCATGTTTATATGTGTATATGAACATTTTCTCCACTTCTGTCTCTCAGAAACCTAGTTTACTGTGGCTTCAATGGTTAAATTCCAGACTAGCTGGGAAACCTTTCAGAGCTTTCCTCATTGTAGGTGCCGGACATTATATGCTTGATAGATAGAAAACAATAAGGGTGATTAGAACTTATATAGAGCTGCTTTCCATGGCAGAGAACTGAATTCTAACTTCTTCTCTGGACCAATTCCTCCTTCTCTCGGTAAACTATCCAAACTAAAATGGCTGGGCCTGAGAAGTAATCAGTTGACAGGATCTCTACCTGTTTCGAGTTCCAACACTCCAGGCTTGGACCTCCTTAAAAATGCAACGCACTTGTGAGTATAAGCTAATCTGACAGCCCAGCTACATGCTGTTTGCTAGATTCCGTTACACCGTTACTAGTCTATAATGTTTTGGAATTGCAGCCTTTTGGATAGATACTGGCTTTCAGGCACAATTCCAGCCAACCTTTTTAGTTCAGACATGGTACTACAACACTTGTAAGTCCCATTTGTTACTTAATATTGTCTCCCCTCCACAACTCAACATTGTCCTTTTACTTCTTGATATCTATGTATCTATATAATATATAATAAGTAAAGCGAGAAAAGTATTGATAGCTTCTTTGCGAGACACATCGTCGCTTCGTTTTACTACACGTCATATCCTTATTTTAAGATTAATTAACTTCTATATAAGTAAATCTTATTCAATTTAAAAACTAATTCTAATAATTCTAAAATTATATCTAATCAATATACTAATATATTAAGACTTCTTTTTGACAATATGTCCTTGAATTCTAAAACTCAACTTAATCATTATACTAACTTATTAAGACTTAATATTGACTATTGTATCTTCAAAACTACTCTCTAATATGAATATAAAAACTCATATATATAAAAATGAAAATAATACTTTTGATTTAAAACAAAAAAAAATCATTTACAAACTAATTCTAATCCTTCTAAAACTCTACCTAATCAATATACTAATCTCTTCATTTTGACAATTTTGTCCTTAAAAGTGTTTTCTAATATAAAAATTAAAATCCATAGACCCAAAAAATAACTTATGAGATTTAGAATAAAAACATGATCTAATAAATAATTTAAATTTTGATATGATCCTTAATTTTATATCTAATTAATTTTGCAGGAAAAATGAGAGTTTTTTGTAAGTCCTATGTAATTCGAAAACTAATTCTAATCATTTTAAAACTCAACCTAATCATTATACTAACTTATTAAGACTTAATTAACTATTGTATTTTCAAACCCACTCTCTAATATGAATATAAAAACTATAGTATTTTTTATTTAGAAAAAAAAAATTAATGTTACAATTTAGATTAAAAAACTTATGAGACTTGGAAAAAAATAATCTAACAATTGATTTGAATTTTGATAAGTACCTTATTTTTATATTTCATTAATTTTGCAAAAAGAATGAGGGTTGTATAATTTATAAATTAATTCTAAACATTTTAAAACTAACATAATCAATACACCAACTTATTATGATTTCATTTTTACTATTGTATTCTTAAAACCAGTCTTTAATGTGAATATGAAAATTCATATATTACATTTAGAAGGAATAAAAATGACGTTCTAATTGAGTTAAATGTACTATCGTTATTTATATATATAGATATATACATAAGATACATAAGATAGTCATCGTTAAAATTGAATAATGTGATATGTGGATTTAATAAACGAATTATAAGTTAGCATTTTTAAATAAGACCTCACGACACCAAACTGATTATACCCCATATATAAGGATTTAGAAAAAAATCAAACTCTTTACTTCAATTTATTATTGAAAAATCCGTGGTATAATTGTCCCGATATTTGTAAACCTTTTAAATCTAGAAAATCAACTGTACAACATTTAAACTTTATGCTAAAAAGTTTATGCTTTAATTTGACTATTAAAACCGTGATTAAATTGTGATGCAATTCTTGCGTAATATTTGCATACGCATGAATGTTTGCTTTAGTTCCTTTGAAATGTAAATTGAACGAACGATGAGTAGATTGTATTACAGTACCGCTTGAAGATGATGTAAAAGAAAAGCTTAAAGAACGCCAAAATCTAGCGACGACACTATAATACAATCTACTTATTGTTCTTTATACATATAGTTCAGATGAATTAAAGCAAACATATATAACTATGCAAATATTCCGCAACAATTGCATTACCATCTAATCAAAACCGTAATTTTAAATGTACATGAGATGAACAAAATATTCTATTGGATATCATGTTTGTATTTTAATAACTTGGTGATGTCATGAAACAATGATTTGTGAAGAAGATAAGAATGTAACATTTACGATTCAAAGATAAAGAACTCTTAACCTAACATTTCAAACTAAGACACTTGGTTTTGAAAGGTTACACGTTGGACTACTAAAATAACTTAATAATAATATAGTCTTGATAAGTTATTACTTGAAGTTGTTGCAAATAAAGTATTAAAATTTCTTACTAACAATTATAGTTTTAGCATAAATAGATTTTTTTTTTCCAATAAGATGTTAATCTCTTTTTGTTTCTTGAAATGCAGTATGGATTGATACACTTTTTGTAAAATTTTAAAATATTTTATCTAACTTTCTTGAGCTTGACTTGGTTATAATATCTAATAACTGAGGCAAGAAATGCGATGATAGCTCATGACACCTCATTGCATTAAGTTATTAATATAATAAGAGTAATAAAAACTAATGTTAAACATATTAATGTTGCTAAAGATCTCCAAAAATTATTTTGAATGGGGTCTTTAATTTTGAAAGTAATTAAATCGGTAAATATAGTAAACATTTAAATAATAAGTCTTATGCAATTCGAAACATTCAAAATTTTCTAACCACTATAGTAACCTATTATGACTTTATTTGAATATTATAAAATGAAAAATCTCTCTAACATGAAATATTAACCTATAAAACAAAAATTACTTAAGAGATTTAATAAGAAAAATTATGTTTTATTTCAAATTCATATTTAAGTTTTCTGTAAATTCAAATATGAATCTAACTTGATAATATGTTGATTAAAAATTTTGGTAAGTAATTTCCTTACTCTAAGGTTTTGCGCTATCCTATTTAGTCTCATTGGTTAAATGTAAAAAATAACATATGCAGATTCTATATGAGATATAGTAAAAAAAATAGTATAAATATAAAATCTTTTTTATGTGAGCATTTCATAAATTCAACTATTTTTTGATAAAGTTTTGAACCAATTTTATTATGGTATTTTTATTGTGAGTAATTAAACTCAAGCTTTCTAAATCCTGCATTAGCAATATATATACCATTTATGATTTTATGTTAACTTTTATAATTCTGAATAAAATTGCATATACAATATAAAAATATATTAGTTATGTTGTGATAAATATAGATTAAAACTTAGATTGAAAACCTTATTATATATGAAGATAAATCTTACTTAGTAAGCATGCTTATAATATACATATAATAAGATAAACCTTATTATATATGAAGATAAACCTTATTATATATGAAGATAAATCTTGGTTAAATTTTGTTCAACAATTTTCTTACTACGAGGTTTTGAAATATCGTATACATATAGTCATGTTGGTTAAACTTTTTAAACTTTATATAATTATCTCATGCACTGATTACTATTTTCTTTGTATACTTTGTTGGTAGATTACATTTGCTTCTAAAATATCATATTATCCTTACTTAATTAGTCGCATTGATTAACTTTTATAAATCACATTCTATAAACAAATATATGGACCAAAATTTTCTCTATCAAAATTAAACTAATATGTAATTAACGTTATGTACAACCCATTCAAAGGTACAAATTATTTTTATAAGATACCTAGAAAATAATAAAAATGTCTTGTGTAATAGCAAATTAGTCTCAATATTTTCTCCCCATATTTTTATTTGTAGAATTTACTTTTTCTTGTTTTGTGTACTAAATAAACTTTTAATTTTTGTTCATCTATATAGTTAACAAATCAGAATCAGTAAATATGCACAAGAACATTGCTTATTGATATTTCACCATAAGTTATTTTATTACAAGAAAGTTCAAGCTAAATATGAAAGTAACTATCTTTATGAAATAACCATAAAATTATATAATTGTGCAATATGTTTTATTATGCATTTCAAAACTATTAAAATAAATTACTATTAATAAACTGTCCAGTGCTTGGCACGGGATTCTGGGCTAGTATATATAAAGCTAAAATCTTTCCTTAAATTAAAATTGAGACATGTAAGATTTTTGGAACTCTATCTTTGCGACAAGTAGGACTTTTAAGAGCCTTCTCCTACTGACACGTAAGCTTCAAATTTGTATGTGGTAATCCCTTGACTTAGTTGGTCTCTTCATTTAGAGTCCAACTCTTTTGAATTAGATATATAAAATTCAAAAATCTTATTTGTTTTTGTATTCTTTTCTTTTTCTACTCTATTTAACTATTTACTATAATTTATTATTAAAACATTCGTAGGTATAATTTACGCAATATTTTAAAACTTTATAAAACTAAGAAACTAATATTACACATTCTAAAACTCTACCTAATCAATATACTTATACATTAGGCCTTAATTTTGATATTAAAACCTCAAAAGTACTTTAGAATAACAATATAAGATCTCAAAAATGTAAAATACAAAAATCATACCCTACTTACTATCTTTTTTGTATGATCATTCGCCCGACTTTTCTATTTAACTCTTTAGTATAATTTATTATTAAAAATTCGTAAGTATAATTTATGCAATATTTTTAAACTTTATAAAATCAAGAAACTAATTATACACCTTCTAAAACTCTACCTACTTCAACTTTACATGTGATAGTCCACTAACTTAGTTGGTCTCTTTATTTAGAGTCCAAAATTCAAGAATCCTATTTGTTTTGGTCTTCTTTTCTTTTTCTACTCTATTTACGTCTTTACTTTAATTTATTAATTATTCATAGGTATTATACATTTTTTTAAACTTATAAAACTAAGAAATTAATTATACACCTTTTAGAACTCTACCTAATCAATATACTTATACATTAAGCCTTAATTTTGATTATTAAAACATCAAAAGTACTTTAAAATAATAATATAAAATCTCAAAAATGTAAAATACGAAAATCATACCCTACTTACTAATTCTTTAGTATGATCATTGGCCCGACTTTTGTAAATTTTATAAAATTAAAAAATATAATCTACTTCATTTAAAGCTCTACATAATCCAAAAAGGCTTCATTTTGGACTACTAACTTCTTAAAAAACTTAAAATAAATAAAATAAAATCTACCAAATATAAATAAAATCTCGCAAATGTAAACAACGAAAATCATGTATGAAATTAATGATTAATTGTTACAAATTAAAATGTAAGCTTTTCATAGCGTATATTTTTGTTTTTACCTCGATGTTTTAGTTATGCAAAACATCATCCTATTTGTTTTGGTGTTTTTTTTCCTTTTTAAAGAAATCTTATTTCTCCGTAAGCTTTATTGTAACTTTCGTCTTTTGCACCAATCTTCTTAAAATCTAACATGTTACGCACAATATGAACAAAATATTCAGAACCAATTATATTGGATCTCCAAGAAAAATTATAATTGATTGAAGAATAATTTGTAACAAGCTGAGAATAAGTTTATAGAATAAAAGAAACAAAAGATAAATTAGTTGTAAGAATCCTTTACCCTTCATCAACAACTACAAAAAGGGAGAAACCTGGGTGGTCCCAGGGTGATAATGGTATAACCGAAATGTTGGTGCTAGATATGAGAGTGTGAGGGTGGTAATATATGTAATTATGCGAGTGATTAGCCATGCTAATTACGATAGTGATAATTATTGTGATAGAATTGGAGGTTTGGTAGTGAGATTTGGATTATGTAGTGACAACATGTGGTTATAGCGGTGTTGGCGTGTAGTATGCTGATGCTTGTGGTGGTGATAGTCATAACTAAATGGTGGTATTGCAAGAAGTGATGGTTGTTGTTAGAGTTGTTGTAGTGGTAGCATTAATGTGTTTCGAGGTAATATTAATGTATATTACAGTACTAATTGATAAATTATGATCTAAATCTGGATTGAACAAGTGATAAACCTAAAAAAGCTGACGATTGAAACATTAAAATGAAGAGCAAAAGTTATGACTATGGTGAAGATAAATGCATTTGTAGTGACAATGATAGCGCTAATTAAGGTATTTGGAGGTAGTGTTAGTGTAGTATTCGTGGACAGGTTATGCCGAGAATCTTATGCAGACAACCGATGAACTTAAATAAAAATATAATGATTTTAGGTTAGTTCTACCAACAACTTGAAAATACATAAACTATATCCAGGACTAGAAGCAGTAAAAAAAATTTCCTTAGAATGACTTTTATCTTTTGATTTTGGTCCCATATTTTGATTCCTTAAAGTTTCGTTAATTAGGCAAGACGATATTTTTGTGGTTGACCACTTTCTAGCACCTAGCTACACTAATCTAATATTCCAATGGTATTTTCATTAAGTAATGTTAGCAAAACTTTAACAAGTTATGTATAGATAGAAACGCTTTCAATGCTATTTTTTCTTTTCATTATGCACGGGACAAATAACACACACAAAGAGTTTCTCATGAAGAAAGAAGGTGAGTGAATTTGATATTTATGCTTATAGGAAGATTGAGGTTCATATACATCACAAGTAAATAAGTTATAACACTCTTTACTATATTAAACTCACAAAAAACTGGAAGTGATGGTATAAATAATTATTTTTTTTAATCATATTGGTTCCAAATATATCATTGATACATACTAGCGATTATATCTACACTGCTCTAAATATTAAACTAAAAATTTTAAATTCAGTTACATAGTAGTACGAGAATGTTGCCATATGTCGTCGCGAAACGTTAATGAAAAGGAGTCCTAAGTCTATAAGACGATTTTTTTTAATTATAATGTCCACATTTTATTTGTAAGTAAAAGTTGATCATATTAAATCATGCATTCTACCTTTGTTACTAGGGTATGCTTTCATAATGCTAATTTTTCAAAATTTCTATTCAGAAACAATCTTTTATATAACAAATTTCTTGCTCGCAGTTCAAACAATAACAGTTATAAAAAATCTATAAAAACACATTTTAAAAAATATTTTTAGAAAATCAGAGAAATTAACAGTTGTAAAATATCTATAGAAATAAATATTAGACAATATATGAGAAATTATAAAACACATTTTAAAAAACATTTTTAGAAAGTTAGGAAAATTAACAATTGTAAAATATCTATAAAAATAAATACTAAACAATATTTGAGAAATTAGAGAACGCCCGGTCCCTTAGCCAGTACTATTAAGGTTTGGAGTTCAGTTTCTAAACCTTAATTACATTGTAATTCATTTTAGTACGGTAAAGCTGAATTCAATATAATCAGTCATTTGGGCCCCTTGATATTGGTGAAAATACATTCTTAATACTAAAGCTGTTCATAGCAACATTTTATTATTAAAAGGCACTGTAGTTATGGAATAGATCGAATATTAGTATCTCCATTATCGTCCTTTTGACTATCTGTGTCATGGCAAGGATAGGCAGCTTACGAAAATCAATTCTCTGGAGAAATTCCGGCAACAGTGGGGCTTGTTCAGACTCTTGAGATTCTGTAAGCAAACTCTTCAATCTATCTGGCTTATGTACTCATCTTTTTAACATAATTCTACCTATATATGATTATCCTTTTTGCCTTGATCTTGATTGGGACAAATATTGCACTCCATTGAACCAGTCGGCTTGACGGAAATTCACTAACAGGCAGTCTCCCATCAACCCTCAATAACCTAGCAAATCTCAGAGGACTCTGAGTATTTCCTTTCCATATGAAGTCGATGTATTCAGATTCCTATTTTGAGTAAAGCTTTGTCAATGAGTGGGGCTAAGACCTAGAGGCTTAGGTTTTTGTACCAACTACAAAGCTGGTTTTCAACATGTATATATGGAGAGCTTCCTCTCTGGAGCAGCTCAGTGTTTATCATCTAACTGACTATAAAATGCTTCGCTCCAATATTTTCTTCTAGGAGCTTGGCAAACAATAGCTTGACTGGAGCATTACCGGACTTTTCTGGATTAAACGTCCTCGAATACGTGTAAGAAATACTCCGATCTATTTACCTACCAGTGGTACATATCTCTATTGGACTCATGCTGTATTCGTGCGCAGGGACTTGAGCAATAACACCTTTGAACCATCAGAAGCCCCTCCTTGGTTCTCAATCTTAGAGTCTCTTCAAAATCTGTGAGTTTTCATAAGTATAACCATGAATGTGCAACTGAACGTCTTAGAGCAGAGATGAAACTTAAGGTTAACATTTGGGTGATGTTCAGGATTATGGAATATGGCTCGCTGTACGGGCCGTTACCACAGAAACTTTTCAGCTTCCACTATTTGAACATAGTGTAAGCTCGTTAACCATTAATTAACAGTTGAACTACACATATAGGTCATGCACTATGCCGTCCGTTTATAAATTGATCGTTTATACAGGAGACTGAGGAATAATGGATTCAATGCCACGTTGAATATGGGTAGCAACGTCAGCAATTTCCTCGTGATTGTCGATTTGCAGAACAATCAGATATCTTCGGCAACATTGGATTCTGGATTCAACCATACATTAGTGTGAGATTTGTCGTCTGTTAAGTATCACTTCGATTGACGAGTTATTTCGTGCTTGATCATTTCTTATGTCTGTCACTTGACCCGTTTCAGGCTGAACGGGAATCCCGTGTGCTCCAGCGCTCTGGCAAATACAACGTACTGTGATCCTCAACAAGTCTAAAAATTAGGAGATAGTCCCATAATGATTTGCAGTGCTTAACGCCATGATTTTTTATCATATCCCACATGAAAGCCGAGGGATTCAGAACCAATATTTTTGCAAATGTCATTCCTTCCTAAAGTCAGAGGTGAATTATATCAATGTTGATTTTAATACCCATATCGTTCCTTAAGTTTGGAAGCATTCTGAATGACTAGTTTACATGTACAAACACCACTTTTGGCTTTTCGGCATTCTAAAATTTGCCAAATTAATTCGACGTTTGACATTGGAATTGCTCACACAACATGTTGTACAGTTGGAGAATATAATATCAAAGAGAAAGGCTTTATCTGAACCACAAATGCCATCAATATAAGTAATAGTAGGCCATGAATATTGCTGCAGAAAATATGAAAGAAGTTAGGTGGTAGTGAATGCAAGTGCTTACTGCTCTTGAATACCTTTAAGTTTATGCTAAAACATAAGGGATGGAAACTTGGGAAGAAAGTAAGGGAACATTATCTGGGGAGTCACAGATCCAAAACGCGTCTCGAACTTCTTCGTCACAAAATTGTACGAGAAAACTATATCTCCAGATCTAATATAGACAATCTCCTTATCTGAACAATTAAGAATCCTATGTTGATTGAAATAATAACCTTGCCATGATACTGGGATGGGGCAAGGAGGAACCTTCCCGAGAACTTCCCACTCGCCTTCTCGATGCTCCCATATAAGAATACTGTAATTGCCATCAGCGGCAGCATAGCGAAGCACGCCATTATACACACCCAAGCAAGGAAGCTTAAATGATTTCTCACAGCAAGCAGGTGCCCTTAGGGATCTAAACGTCTCTTTCTCGATGTCACAACACACCACCATGTTCACTCTATCAATCCAGAATATTGCATTCTCAATCGTACAAGTTGGCATGTTTAACACCTCATTACCTGCCCAATATTTACTACCACCATTTCCATCACTCTCAAGCCAGGTGTACTGCCGAAGTTCCCAAGCGTTCGTCAATGATGAGTATAATTGAACGAAAGTTGAGGGGATGAGATAATAATCAACTGAAGCTTGAACCAAGATGTAATTCCCAGATTGTTGATCCACAAGAAACCCAACTTTGACATTGACAATTGACTCATCATACGGAGGGTCCGGAAGACGATAATATCTTCCTGTAATGGGGTGGCAAACGTAGTTTCTGTTGACAAGGCGGTACTCTTAATTGAATGCACCTTGCTGTGGAAGATGTTGGGCAATATAGCTGGTCAAGAGAAGCAGGCCATGCTGACATCCCTGGATGTGGAAATCAGAAGGAAAGATACCCATATTCTTGTCTATGAGATTTGAGCCCCTGTCGAGCAACTCCTCGGCCAATTCATCCGTTTGAGTAACAAAAGGGGTGAAGAACTTAACTTTAAGGAAGTCAGTGTCTGTGTCGTCTTCGTCCACGTTTTGATGAAAGAAGCCTGCAAACAGTTCGGCTTCTTTTGCACATAAAGATTGCAAAAGCTTCAAGAAGGTCGATGAATTGATCATGTCGCGCCACCGTGTGCTAACGCATGTGAATCTGCAGATAGACTTCCATGGTGCTCTTGATATGATCTCGCTTACTACGTTATCGTCTATGCGGGCACAAACAGCCATTGCTTTACGATGAAGACGGCGGCGGCAACCATGGTCCTTGTCGTCGTTGCCATCGGGTTGCCATGAGACTGCAAGCTTGTGATGATCAGAAGCCATTAAAGCTGCTTTTTTAGGCTTTCTAGGAATCGTGCAATCAATATATAACTATGAGGCAGAACACCCCAAAAGGCTTTCTAGGAATCGTGCAATCAATATATAACTATGAGGCAGAACACCCCAAATTAGGGTTTAGCTTTCCTTTTGTCAATAATGCCCTTATACAGAGCCTGTCTCCTCCAAGCTTTTCCTATTGAGTGAAGCACCTTTTTTGACCATTGTGGTTCATTCCAAATATTTATTTGGTCAATGGATTCGCACTACCATCGGCGAGGGGCAAAATTGTCGAACAAAGCTAGAAATAGTTGAAATATCTATGAAATTATCGTGTTGAATGTGACTAGGCCACATCACTTTTTTTTTTTATTTTTTATCATGACATAGAATTATCATCCTTATAACTTTTTTACCCAATTACTTCCCTTTGGTGTATTGGAAGAAAGAAAGTAAAAGAAGGTTGATAATGGCTAAATTTTAACATCACTCAGGTATGAGAGAAAATAAAAGATACGAGACAAATTCTATCGATGATAGGAAATCAAACAACATTTATTTATTTATTTTTTTGGTGAAAGGTCCTTTATTATCATTAAGCTCCAAAAATCTATTTACATATAAGACATTCAACTTTAAACAAGAATTACATCAAAAGAATGCATCAAGGTTGCAAGACTGTGGATCTATCGGAAGGCAGTTTCCAAGCTTGACATAACTGCAGATTGGTTGGTAGCCTCTGCACTTTTTTCCAGCTCAGGATTTTATATCAAATCCATGTTTCCAATCTGGTATATACTTCAGACACTTTTTGTTTCTTCCTTGCAAATAGTCTCTGATTCTTTTCTTCTTACACGCTATAAACAGTAACAGCTAAGCCCAATTTGCTTAATCTTACTCTAAAACTTTTCCCTCTAAATTTGTCAATGGCATGTTGCAAAAATTGAGTCCAAGTCCTTGGAACAAGGCTTATATATATGTAGGTTGTGCAGGACTTTCTTCCAAGTTCACTTGCAAAGGGACACCTCATGAAGAGGTGAGCTATTGTTTCTTGATTCTGTTCACATAGAGCACATTTGTCTTCAGTTATAACCTTCCATTTCTTCAAATAATCTCTGGTTCTCATCTTCTCTTTGCATAACATCCATAATATCATGGCAAACTTAAGAATGTGCCCTATAAACCATAATACCTTCCACCATGGAACAGTTTGTGTGTTAGTTCTCAGCACATTCCAAGCTGTTATACTGAAACTGCCTGCCTTTGGTAGCCATTTGAGTTGATCCTCTTGATCTGAGCGTAGGTGAGGAATAGCCTGTAATTGCAAGTTTGATTCCCTGAGTGCCTGTGATCTGATAGGAATGTTCCACCTGCCATTAAATCATGCTTCCTTAACTTTCATTTCTCTTGAGCTGCCAACATCATATATGATTCTGTTACCAAATTCAGGCACAATGGGACCTTATGGTAGCCAATTATCCAGCCAAAACTACATACCTTGACAATTGCCAATTTGATATTGGATTAGTTGTTGCATAATACCCCTTAGCGTCACAATTTTACGCCACGTCTAAGATAAATATGTGGGTGGTGTGAAATAGCAAAGGTTTTGCCCATTAATGATATAGGTATGACTCTATTTTATCCATAAAGAGTCCTTCTTCTTGGCAAAATCCCAATTATACTTACATAGAGCAGCTTTATTCAATTCCTGCAATTTTATACCAAGTCCACCTTCCTTATTTGTCAAACAGACCTCCTTTCAAGCTACTTTAGCACTTGTGCATCTTAAATCCTTTCTATGCCATATAAAACTTCTGATTTTAGCTTCAATATCCAGGATAATCTTCTTTGGTAGCAAGAACATTGAACACCAATATATTTGCATGCTGAATAAAAATGATGTGTCTAACTGTAGCTTGCCCACATACGAGAGCTGCTTAACAGTCCAACTATTCACCATCTTCATGACTTTGTCAACCAAGACTTTGCAATCTGATGCCTTCAGCTTTCATGTTATCAATGGTCCTCCTAGATATGTAACAGGAAAGGTGCCCAAGGGAATGCCCATAATTTGCACCAGTTTATGTGTAAGCTCCTCATTCAAACTAGCAACAAATATAGAGCTTTTTCGCAAATTTGGGATAAGCCAAGACATTGTCCCAAATTCTTCTAGTGCTTAGAAGGTATATTAGCTCCAGCAACTATGAATAGGTCATCAGCAAAGCTCACATGAGTAACTTTCCAGCCCTTTGCACTTAGGATGAAAAGTAAATGTAGGATTTTGAGTATAATCATCCTACAAGCATGAAAATGCTTCCATGACTAATAAGAAGAGGTAAGGAGATATTGGATCACCTTGCTTGAGTCCTCTGTGACTGACTTGACTGCTGAAAAATCTTTTTATGATCCCATTCATATTAACTGAGAATTTTGCCGCTCACACTGCATAATCCAGTTGATATATTTGATTAGGAATTGAAAGATTTCCATAACACTTCGCAAGAAGTCCTAGCTTACAGTTTCATAGGCTTTTTAAATATCCACCTTCATAGCACATCTTGGAGTACCTCCAGGCCTATGATAGTTCCTCATTAGTTCTTGCATAAGTAAAATATTGTCCCCAATATTCCTTCCTTCCACAAATGCAACTTGCCTATTACTTATTATACTTGGTAGAACCTTTTGCATTCTCTTGCTGAGCATTTTGGTTATATATTTATAGATCACAATGCAACATGCAGTGTGTCTAAAATCCTTCATGCTATTAAGCACAGGCACCTTAGGGATTAGTGTAAGAGTTGTATTGTTAAAAATTTTGATAGCTCTTTTGTCACTGTGTCACCAACTAATGCCCAGTTTTGCTGAAAAAATTCAGCACTACAGCCATCAGGACCGGGAACTTCGTTGGCTTTCATAGAGAATATTGCTTATTTCACATCAATCTCAGTAAAACTACAGATCAGATTGTTCTGTTGATATTGAGATAGTTGTTTCTGCAAAATTCTCTACAGTACAGTCTTCACATTCCTGTATGGGGGCTGGGAAGTTCCAAGAGAACCAACAAAGTGCTTCATAGCTTCTTGGTGCACCTCACTCTCTCCTACAATGTGATTCCCATCAGTGGTGTTAATCAACATGATCTTGTTGTATATGCTCTATCAACTTGCATTTTCTTATGAAAATAAGCAGTATTTCCATCTTCTAATTGCACCTCCTTCACTCTTGCTTTATGATGATAAAAGCTTTCCTCTGCCTTTAATAGCTCATGACATTGGCTATGCAATCTCTTCTCAGTTTTGATGGCTTTTGTACTAGGATAACCAGAGTGGAGTTCTGCTTGAATAATCTGTAGTTCCAGGCATTTGTCAGCTACTCTTTTGGGTTATATTGCTGTAAAACTCCTTATTTAACTTCTTGAGTTTGGGATTAAGGCTTCTAAGTTTCTGATATCAAATGTGCACAGCATCTCCTGGTGCTTCCATTTTCCAAGAATCCCTTAAAATCTGCTTGAATGATGCATTGATGCATCCAAAAGTTAAAAAACTTGAAAGGTTTGTTCCCAGCATATTGGGTTTGAAGGATAGTAACCAAGAGCATACAATCGTCTAATATACCATGATTACATGCCACCACCGCAGTGCTAGTGAAATGTTCAAGCCAAGTATCAATACACATAGCTCTATCACTTCTGCTGAGTATCAATCCATCCCTACCTCGCTTGTTACACCAAGTATAATAGCTTCTTTTAGTGGCCAGATCCTGTAAATTCAATCTAAATAAGCATTGATTGAATTCCATGGTGTTTAATTGGTTGATACCGCTTCCTCCCTGTCTTTCTTGCTGGAATTTGACCACTACAAGAAAAGGGACAATTAGTAACGGACTTTTAGCGATAGACACATATTTGCCGCTAAAAGTGATTTTTACCAAAGGAAACACTCGCCGATGAAGATCCGTCGGTAAACGTTTTTACCGACGGGAGGGTCCGTCGCTTGCGCCGGATTTTTACCGACAGGATTTGTACGACGGATTTTACATCGCTAAAAAGTGTTAAATATTTTCTATTTTTAGCCAAAATTTTTAAATATTTTCAAAAGATTTTTAGTGATGAAATATGTCAGTCGCTAAATAATCCATAGCAACATCTCTATTTTAAAATAAATATGACTTTTGGCAACGGATCTTTAGCGACGGTACAATCCGCCGCTAAAAGTCTAAAAAAATTTAGAAAAAAATACTTTTAGCAACGAACTTTTAGCGACGGAAAAGTCCGTCGTTAAAAGTATCTTAGTTGAAAACCCTAATTCCTTCTCCTCTTTCCCCGCTGTTCTTCTTTCCTTTCTCTTCTCTCTATCTTCTCTTTCCACTCCATCGTCGCCACCATGCTGCCTGTAATACCCCAAACCTAGGTTTGAACTTTTTAGTAAAATTTTAGCAACTTTACTTATTAATATTTCTTATTTAGCGGCAAATTTTACAAGTAAAAATATTTTTGTTTTTAGCGACGATTGACATGAACAATCTGATCGTCAATTTATGATAGCGAGGGAAGTAACTTGAGAAATTATTATTAAATTAAGATTTAGTATATAGTTCTCAATTTTGGTTATTTCAAATATAACAGAGGGAGTGATTTATGGAAAAAAAAATGTAGCATTTGAAGTGACTGATTGGGAGAAAAAGGAAGAGACTTTTAAGCAATTAAAACCATATATGTTTTTTAGGCAAAATAAAATAAAAGAGTCAAAAGGAAAAAAAAAAGAAAGAGAAAAGAAAACTAAAGGGAAAGATATGAGAACGGAAGAGAAGAGAGAAGAAGAGAAAAGGATAGAGAACAGGGAGAGAAGACATGCAAAGAGAGAAGGGCAAGGCAGCCAGCCCTAGAACGGGCGGTGCCCTATCTCTGGGACCAACTAAGCCACCGGTGATGGCGACACCAAAGGGCCGCCGGGGACGACGCCGGAATAGCCACCAGCCCACCCACCCAAGGGCTGCCGTCGCTAAGCCCAATGTCAGCAGATCTGCGAAGGTAGTGCCGACGTCCTTTGCCATCGATGGGCATCGACCAGCCATGACCGGCAACCACCGGCTATTTCATCGATGATCGCCGACACAAAGAGAGAGAGAGAGAGAGACTCGGCGGGTGACCGGTAGGTTAAACGGCAGTGGTGATGCCGATTTAATCCACGGTTGGAGATCACTTGCAGGTGGTGTTTTAGGCAATCGAGATTGATGGTCGATGTGCCAGCTGTGACGTCGCGCCAATGGTCAACGGCGATGATGTTGGTGATGCGCCACTTTATGGAGATCGTAGAAGGTAGTGCGTGGTTGGTGACGGTGGGGCAGCGGTGGTGGTGTTTTGGTATTGGGTGCACTGGCAACCGTGGTGCTTAGGAGATCGCACTAGGATGGAGAAGGGAGATTAGGGTGGCTGATTTTTACGCCGGCGGTTCTGCTATAAGACTAGCGGTGATTGCAGTGGAGCCATGGGTTTGTGGTGATGTTGGTTGACAGCAGCGATACGACGATTTGACACGGCAGTAGAGAAGGGTTGTTGGTTCTGTTATGTTCCCACCGGTGAGTTGGGTGGTGGAACGGTGACCGGGAGTGTGGCCAATTAGTGGTAATTGGTGATTGGAGGTGCATCTAAGGTGGAGCTTGGTGGTTGCGGCGGTGGTAACACTTAATACTATTTATTTAATGAGTTAAAACTAAAGAATTTTGGTAGCACTCTGTATAAATTATGAAATGGGTTCTTGTGGGTGCCTTTGTTCTTGGTGAATGAAATGGAATGAACGAGATGGTTATTTAGGTGTACGGTGTGTGTGTGTGTGGCAGGTGTATATGTGTGGTTATTGTCGGACGAGCGTGTGTAATGGGGTGAAATTTGTCTGGGTTCGTATGATGAAAATGATATGGAGTTAATTTGGGTGTGGAATCATAGCGACAATGGTGGTGGGCATGCGTGCATGTTTGTATGTGCGTGAATGTGTACTATTTACAAGGTGTATATACAAAGTGTGTCGGTAGGTAACAGGGTACAATAGTTTTGTGTGCATAGTGTGAAGTTGACTTTGTCTGTAGAATAGTAACAATCATCGTGGTCAAATGGTTGTGGGTTGTTGGGAAGTGGCATCTATAATGGTAGATTGGTTGTGGAAGCTAACAGCGGGTACGTTGGATTTTGGTGGTATTGACTATGAAACGGGGGTTCGACTATATGAGTTCGATATTGTTGTAGTTAATGGTTGTGATTTAATGCTGGTGCTCGAGGTGACTGGAGTGGGGGCAACTGTGGTGGAGTGTATATGGAGACGATCGATAGAATTTAGGACCTTGTTGATTGATGAGGGAACTTATTGGTTGCAATGGTTGATAGGTGTGGCAATGATACTGGGATGGAGTAGCCATGGGTGAAATGTGTATGCCTGTGTAATTCTGGTGTCTGGGTGGTTTGTGTTTGCGGAGCAGTGGGTGTACGGTACTTGGACTTGGGCAAGCGTGTAGGTGGGGTTGTTGTTGGACGATGGGTGTAATAGCGGTAAATGTGGGACACTATTGTGTGGGGTATATTGCATGAGGACGACGGTTGTGTATATTTTAGCAATAGAGCGTGCTTGGTAGGTTAGTGACATCGAGTTGTTGAGAGTAGCTCGGCAACTTTCGATGAAACCCCAAGAAAGACGTGGTAAACTAGACATGATATTGGATGGGTATGTAAAGGTCAGTCAGTTGACTGCGCCATCAAATTTGCTTGAAGACATGTTCAACAGGAATGTTGTGTTAAGACTGACGATACTTCGGGTTGTCGTAAAGCTGAGAACACGAAGATAAAAAGAAGGGCATTGAAAGTGCTTTGAAACAGGTGTGGTAGCATGATCGTTGTTTTGATGTGAGGATTGCGTAGCGTCAAGTAAGTGACCCTTTGATTCAACTAGTATTTTTATATGCAACGTATATCTTTATCTACTGTTAAAAATGTGTTACTTATTAGTATTGACCGTTTTAAGTACGTTTAACTGCTCTGGCTTAAATTACCAAAAAGGTTTTAGTGTTTTATTCTCGTCAAAGAAAAACCGGACCAGCATGTAAATGATGTTTTGCCTAGAAACTGAAATGGAACTCGGATTTGAAATGTATTGTATTGACGTTATTGTGAATATTGAACATCTTGATGATTATTGAAAGGATGTGAGGATGGTTGAGAATCAATTGGTGAGTGATTTTGTTCACGATGAACCCAATGGGGGGTTTTTGGTTTACTCGATTATTGTGCCCTATATCCACGGGGAAAAGTTGGATTTCGGGCCCTGGTCAACGGGGCTTGTACATTGATGTGGTTCGCCCATGCGTCCACAAAATTTTATCCCGGATAGAGGAGGGATTTCGGGCCCTAGTCAGTGGGGCCTGTACGCTGACCGCAGCATATCGTTTGAGCTAATGTTGGGATCAAACTAGTTGTCATGAGTTTTGTGCTAATGATTTTATACTTCAGTTTTTGGTTTAATGTACTATCTTTTGTTTTACCTGATGATTACCAACTTTATGATTTTATATGTATTAATGTGGAAATACTATAAAGTGAGTTATTTTCTACATGCTTTGGTCCACCTAGTTGAATCATTGGTTACTTACTGAGCACGTGGAAGCTCATCCCTTACTTATCATTTCAGGTTTTGAAAGTAAGGTGATGGTGAGGAGCATAAGAAGGACAATTTGGCGCGGAGCTCCGGAGACTGCATTGAATAAGTCACTAAGCATTTAGATTGTTGGTTTAGCCTTAGTTGTTGACATATCGGAGTTATGAAGAGTTTTAGCATAAGTGTTGTATTCAAATGAAAATATAAAAATGTAATTTAAGTTTGGAGAGGTTTTAAATTTTCGCTGCAGATTATATGTTGTTTTAGCGAGTAAGGCCTGGCAGAGCCCTCGGTTGGAATCTATTGGGTCTGCAGCCGATCACGTGCCTAGCTCACGGGCCTGCCCGTGGGTTCGGGTCGTCACACTGCCGATCTCCCTCCACCTCCTCTGTCGCCTCCCCTGCCGCCCCTCTCCTTTGCCAGCCTCCCCCTTCGCCTCACCTCCATCGCCCTCCCCATCCCCCTCACCTCGAGGCCCCACCACCCATCCACCGCAGGGTCGACCGACGCCCATCGCCCACCACAGCACTCACCAACAGCCACCGCCCACCGCAGCTCTGGTATAAATACACGTTAGTACCCGAAAACTGTCCTGAAATCTCACCTGAGGGTCCAAATATTTATTTTTTTTTTACACAAAATGGTATGTAGTTTCAAATTTACAATAAATAAGGATTTCCATCTAAATTCATAATCTAGCAAAACCGTCTGGGGCAATTTTGTCCGGACGGATTTAATTTTTTTCCTTATCTTTTTAAATTTTACACTTCTTCTTCTTCACAGACCCACCCGCCCACTCACCCATCACCCACTCCACCCCACCCCACCCAGCCTGCCCCTTACCGAAGCCCCAACAATTCCCTAGAAACACACGGAGACACAAATCACAACAAATCACACATAAACCGATAATCGCCGCATGTGTCGATCTCATCATAGCACTGCCAGAGCCAACATCGCCCACCAATGCCAAGAATACAACCACCACCACCGCACCTCACGACTCGAACCCACGACTGAGCCCGTGAACCAGGTCCCTAACTGGCCGTAAGCCCATTAGGCTCCCACCAAGAGCTCCGTCAGGCCTTAATCACTAAAACCAATACAATCATAGCGGAAACTGAATCATATACAACTCCAAAAGTAAAAAAATTCAGCTCTAATCTTAATACAATAGACATTTATCAACAACTATGAAATTGTCTCTAAAGGCAACACGAACACTACTTGAAACCCAACAACTATTTAACGTCATCTAGTGTAGTCTCTGGAGCTCCACTCTAAATTCTATTCCCACGATCGTCATCCTTGTCTTACTTTTTAACCCAAAATGATAAGTAAGGAATGACCTTTCATGTGCTCAGTAAGTAACCAATGATTCAACTTGCTGGACCATAGCACGTCAAAATAATAACTCAGTTTACAATATAGCAATTTTTTCAAGATAAAATCACGGAGTAAATAATCACTTCTATAACAAATCATTATGTAAAACGTAATAGAATAAAGGGAACAAATCTGAAGGGATAAAAATCAGTTAACATAAAAAGTCATCACCAAAATGTTCCAACCAAATACCTGCCCAAACGATATGTTGCGATTAGCGTTTAGTCCCATTGACTTGGACCCGAAATCCCATCTTGGGATAATAATCACAGTGAAAACTGGGGCAATCACTTAAAGTAGTAATGCATATTACGTCAACGTACAACTCCCCGTTGACCTGGGTCCACAATCTAACTTTCTCCCTGTTAGATATGGGGCACAACAATCGAGTAAGCGAAAATCATCTTTCCGTTTATCACAAATATAATCCTTCAATTACGGATGGTCAAATCATCTCACAACATATCAATAGTTTTTCCGTACATTTCTTAATCACAATAGATCAACACCCAAACATCTCATTTGCACCAAGTGCTTCAAATCCAAAATCCATTATAACTTCAAGCAAAATATCATTTACGTGCTGATCCGATTTTTAACGAGAAATGAAGCATTGCCACAAGCTTTTTGATAAAATTATTTTCTCCAAGGCAAGACGAGGTAAATAGCCAAAATAGTTCATAACTAATAAACAGTGTTTAGCAAAAGTAAATAATATATATGCTTTATAGAAATACTAGTTGAATCAACAGGTCACTTACAAAACCGTTAACCGAATCCGGAAGTTTTTCTCTTAATCTGATCTCAGTTGCCTTCTACCATATCTAAATAAATGAATCAGCAAGAAATCAATTCCAGACACTCAACTATATGTTTCACTCAATTTGCCACCTATGTGAAAAATTACCAAAGCACCCCCAGGACTTGGTAAAATTACCTAAATACCCCCTCTCATACCTAAAACACTAAAACATCCTTCTCGTAAGTAAAATCATCAAAATCTCTTTATCGTATGTGAATTTATGCAAAAATACCTTTTACATGTAGAATTACCAAAATACTCCCTGGAGCTTCCGGCACAGAAAAAAAAATCCAAAAAACATCTTAAAATGTCATTTGAAGCATTCTAATGTCATTTTGAACTAAAAAGCATTTTAAAAAATTTTAGCTAGAAAATTCCTAACTGATGTCCGGACGGAGCGTAAAAAGCCAGTTTTGCAAAAAATACCTATCAGTCTCAGAATTGCCCAAAATTTTCGAATATGAAACATATCAGTAAAATAAATTTTTTAAAAAATTTTTAGATTAAAATAACTTGGTTTACTATGTTAAATAAATCCACAATTTCTCCTAATCGATACTCTAATCTAGCGCCCTTTGCGAACACCAAAAATTTCCAAAAAACTTTCACAGCGTACGTCTCGTAAAAATATTAGGGGTCACAGTTTTGCACTTTGTGTCAAATTTTGAACCTAGCCATTTATAAAAATTCATGAAAACCTGCCTAAATTAATTCTTATCTTTAGTGACAATTAGAGTCATTATTCACAAATTAACACACACACACACACACACACACACACACACTATATCACCTTCATACACACACAGTCTCTTCTTTCTTTTCAACCGAGACACACACTGGCACACATTCATACAGTTAACACAACACTTAACCATCCATTAAAACATAAATTTCATACCTAAACACACTAACACATATCTAACCCCCATAAATTACACAGATATATACACTCTTATCCATGAAAACACACACACACACCACCCAGTCACACACACGCACACCACAGTCAAGAACACACACACCTGACACCAAAACACACACTAAACTCACAGATTACACCATAAGACACCATTTGCTACCAACAAGATCCCCCCTTCCTTTTCACGCACAATACATGAACTACCCATTCACATACACACCCCACCTCACAGCCATGGCCACCTCTGCCCCACGATCAACCTCACATAGATACACTATAAAACATATACCAGGCAATAGAAAAATACCCCCACTAATTAAAGATACATACATAAGTAAGTAAAGGAATTTGTCCCTGACGAATTCTCTCTCTATCTTTCCCTGATTCTGCTCCTTGGTTGCTTCCTTTCTCAAATTCTTTTTCTTCTCCTCTATTTCCTTCCTCTCTCTCTGTTTTCTTTCTTTTCTGTTTCTCTTGTTGTTTGTTTTTTTTTTCTTTTCTTTCTTTCACCCGAGGACCTTATCCACCCCCATACTAAATTATTTATTTTGGCTTAGTCACTTAAGCTAGTAGGAGGTGGCATACTAAAAATAATAACTTCTAAAAAACATGATTTCTAAATTATTTTCATAAAATTACACAATACCCCAAAGTTTTGAATTACGAAAATGCTCCCAAGAATTTCAAAATTTACATTTTTGTCCCAAATTTCTTTTAAGTTTCAATACGATACTAATACCCGAGCATTGTTCAAAATTATCTCCCATTTATTTTTCGGAGCACCGATGGTTATTTTAACCCCCTCCAAAATTTTTGCCTCAATTTTCTTTTAAGTTTCAATACGCTACTAACACCCAAGCATTACCTAAATTATCGTCCGTTTATTTTTTAGAGTATCGATGGTTATTTTAACCTGCTCCCAAAGTTCGGGATATTACAGCACCACCATCACCACGGCTCAGCTAAGACCACCAGCAAATCGGCCTCACCACTGCACCACCAAATCACCACAACCCGTCGGCAACACTGCCCCAACACCATCATCGTGGCCCACTCAATCACCAATTGATTACCAATACCATCATCGTCGAACGTCTACCACCAGTCGCTGAACCATCGACCAACAATGTCATCGCTGGTGATCTCTCTCAAAACTAAGAACAAGCCATCGCCGGCGCATCCTAGCACCACCACCATCGCATTAAAACTGAAATCGGTCGGATCTCCACCGGCGTAGAGCTGTCACCGACCAACACCAGGAACACGATCTGACATTTGGCTGCTTGCACATGAAGCTTCATCTCTCTCTAGATATCATGGACTTGTGGGTGAAAGTCTCATATCTGGGTGAAAATTTTAGATTTCTAAATAAGATAGAAATAAGATGTAAAAAATTTATTCAAAATCTCACATGTGAAAAATTAAAACAGAGTAGAGATTTTGCCCCTAACGGATTTGTTCCAAAGTTAAGAAATTTGGACATAAGTCTTTATTTATTGCGAATCTGAAACTGCAGACTCTATTGTATAAAAAAATAAATATTTAGACCCTCAGGTGAGTTTTCGAGATACTTTAGGGGTACCAACATGTATTAACCCTATTTTTTTACCTATAATTATATTGTACTTGTTATAATTTATTTGTAATTGTTATAATTGGATAATATATACTTGAATAATGTATAATGTAATTGTATTTGTTATAATAGAATTCATATTATTTGTAATTATATTTGTTATAATAGAAAAAAATGTTAGAATCTTTAAATGGTATTAAATTTATTATAATTATTATTGTTAAATTTATTTTGGTTGTAGGTCATAATTATTGTTAAATCTACGTTGTGGCTGCATTGAAGATTGCCTCAGAGTTTGGATCCCTCGATTAATAGATGGACACAATTTTATCTCTGGTCACAGCCTGGACATAATTATAAAATGATGGATACAGGCATTGAACATAATTTAAAATTAATTAACTCCTAAAATAGGCCCGATTAACCCTAATTGAACCAATTAATCCTAATTAGCCTGGATTAATCCTAATTGAACCAATTACCCGTAATTAATTTCGATTAAACCTAATTGAACTAATTAGCCCTAAGTAAATCAAATTAACCCTAATGACCTGTAATTGAACCAAATAACCGCAATTAACACTGATTAACCCTAATTGCACCATTAGCCCCAATTAATCCTGATTAAACCAATTAACCATAATTAACCCTAATTAAACCAATTAATCGTAATTAACCCTAGTTATGCCTAATTGAACCAATTGACCCTAAGTAAACAAAATTAGCCCCAATTAATTAAACCTTATTTACCCATAATTGAACGAATTAACCGTAATTAAACCCTAGTGACCCTTAATTGAACCAAATAACTGTAATTAATCCTAATTAACCCTAATTGAACCAATTAACCTCGAGTAATCCTAATTGAACCAATTAACCGTAATTAATCCTGATTAAGCCTAATTGAACAAATTAATCCTAAGTAAACAAGCATAAATCTAATTACCCGTAATTGAACAAATTAACGTAATTAAATCCTAATTACCCGTAATTGAACCAATTATTGTTATAATTATTGCTAGAATAGTTATAGAATTTAGCGACATTGATTATGGAGAAGATTGTTGCATATGTTACCAAAGAAGATAAGGTGTCCGTGTAGTAAATGTGAGTTTTTTCATTGGACAAGGAGAATGGTGGTAAAGTATGATTATCGAGATATGATTATAGATGCTGGGCATGCTAATGTTGACTGGGGCGACTACCGCGGCGATGACTGTCCACAACAGATCGTGCTGCTGAATTCTCTTTTGCCTCCCTTTGGTTAGATGGTTCTGTTAGAGTTGGATATTCTTTCTTGCAAGATCTCTGATCAAAGACCACAACATCCAAAACCATGTCACCTTCATGCCTGAACACCAGGAAATACCCTTCTACTACACCATTGTCCTCGACAAACCCTGTTCATTCATTCTAAAAAAAAACCATGTCACCTTCATGTCTGAACACCAAGAAATACCCTTCTACTACACCATTGTCCTCGGCAAACTCTGTCCATCCATTCTCAAAAGAAACCATGTCACCTTCATGCCTGAACACTAAGAAATACCCTTCTACTACACCATTGTCCTCCACAAACTTTAGGCAGTAGTCCGACCAGACATCGTATTGCAGATGAGGTGTTCTGGATGATCAGCGCACGTGGGAATTAGGTACAAAAATATTATTTATGAAGCCAATTAACACATGAAGTAAACACGACTTACAATTACTATCGAGATTAATGCGTCCATCCCTTTACCTGCAGGGCACTGATGATGGACATACTGAGCTGGATCTCGATGACAGTACTTCGTGGACAAGCACGATCAGTAGGATCCAAATCTCAGTCTCGCCGACCCCTGAGCCTTTCCCCTTTCGTGCTCACTAGCACTTGTGCGGATCCTTGCCCCTATTTGTATCCCCCTCTCGTGCCCTCCTGGATTTGTGCTCCCCTCCCTCCCCTATTATATTTATATCCTGTTCTCGTTCCCTCCCGAACTCTGCGTACATTTTATTTTTCGATTACCATGTTTGAATCATTAGAGTTAAATAATTTCTAATCTATTAGCAATTATTTAATCCTAATTTGGATTGAGAAGATTCTTAGGGATTGAGAATTGATTACAAATTTGGGTATTAAAAAAATAAAAAATATATATTTTAAATTTTGATTTGACTTTGAGCGACTGATTTTATTCCGTTACTAAAAGTCTTCAACTAAATATACATATTACTTTTCCATCGCTAAAAGTATTATCGACGAACGCGATGAATATTCCGTCACTAAAAGTCTATCAGTAATACTTTTGGCGATGGACTTTTTCGTCGCTAAATATTTTATGCAATAAATTATTTTTAAATAAAATACGAAAAATATATTTAGCGACGGATATCCTATCGCTAATTGAATTTTTTTCCCCATCGCTAAAAGTTAATTTTTAGGGGACTGATTTTCAAATTCCGTCGCCAAACTTTTAGCGACGGGGTTATAGGCAATAGACTTTTAGCAAAGGGTTGTCCGTCGCTAAAAGTCTTTAGTGACGGATTTAGTGCTTCTAGCGACGGACAAATTTGCCTCTAAAAGCCCAGTTTCTTGAAGTGGACAACATTAATATCTCCCAGTAATATCCAAGGTTTTTGTCCAATAATGGTGGCATATTGAACCAGTTTCTCCCACAGAGCTCTTCTTTTGCTGCATGTATTATTTATTGCCATATATGCAGGATATAAACCGAGGAGCCTGGTTTAGTTGGCCCACCTCCAAGGTTGACCTGAGGATATATAGATATGGTTTTGGTCTGGAATATATGGTGTTGCATCCAATTCATATTGTAGTCACTCCCTTATTACTACTGTTACGAATAAACTGCCAATTCTTCTTCCATTTGGCAAATATTTCCTCCACCTTTTCCAACCTTACTTTAGTTTTAAATAGACCAACAATCTTGACATTCTTTTGTTTCAATATTTTGTTGCGATCATATTGTCTCACATGGCCATTAAAACCCCTAACATTCACGCTGGTAATGATTATTTCTTCTTGTTGGTGTTACTGCATTTCCCTGTATTCCCTTTTCTATTTGAGTTTAACACGGCAAGTCATACCTCCTTTGCGGAGTCAGTAGACTGCTTGTTGCTTGCCTGAATGTTCTCATTTGCTTGCCATGAATCATCAATTAGGGAGAATGGATTTGATGTTGTAACTGGCCTCCCCACACTGCTCAATGTCTGAACTTGTATTAACTGTACTATGTGCCCTGTATTTGGTTCCTGCATTTGCACATTTTTAACTTCCTTTATTTGTGCCTCATTTTTCTCCTCCCTTTCTTTTGGCTTTTGTACTGTCTTTACTTGCCATAACATGCCTGCTCTTACGCCTGTAGAAGCATTTTCACTCAAATGGCCCAACATTTGACAATGATCACATTTAATGGGCTTCCACTCATACTCAATTCTTTGATCCAAAATGATTTGATTAGGGTCTTAAATTGGTATGGTTTTTGGAATCTCTACACAAATTCTAGCATAAGTAAGCCTTTCTTTTGTCGCAATCATGTGGTCTATAAATAAAGGCTTGCCTACAGAGTTAGTAACTTGCTAAGCAGCTCAGATGACCATAGCTGTAATGGAAGTTGAGGCAACCTAATCCAGATATAGATGGATTTAACTCTTTCTCCGTCCGCTACACTGTGTAGCGGACATCCAAATACTGAAACATTTTCTAAGTTGGTTGTTTCTGCTTCTCCGTCCGCTACACAGTATAGCGGACGTTCAAATACTAAAAAAAAATTTAAGTGTTGAAGTTGATTGTTTCTGCTTCTCCGTCTGCTACACAGTGTAGCGGACATCAAAATATTGAAAAATTTTCTAAGTGTTGAAGTTGATCGTTTCTGCTTCTCCGTCCGCTACACAGTGTAGCGGACGTCCAAATACTGAAAATTTTTCTAAGTGTTGAAGTTGATCGTTTCTGCTTCTCCGTCCGCTACACAGTGTAGCGGACGTCCAAATATTAAAATTTTTCTAAGTGTTGAATTGATTGTTTCTGCTTCTCCGTCCACTACACAGTGTAGCGGACGTCCAAATGAAAAATTTTCCAAGTGTTGAAGTTGACTGTTTATGCTTCTCCGTCCGCTACTGAGTGTAGCGGACGTCCAAATACATTGTGTTGAAGATCTCCTGTTTTTAATAAATTGGCGACTGAAGACTTGTTTTAGCCACGGAATCAACAATCTCAATATTGATTAACAATAAAAAAAAACGTATGATTAACAATCAACAATCTCAACATCGACGAAATCTCAAATGGCACAATTGAGAACCTAAAAGTCAGAAAAATAATGAACATTCGACGGAATCTCAAAGCTTGAAGGGAGCTGAAAATGGAAGCGAGTCTGAAGGAGAAGAAAATTGTGCTGAAGGAGAAGAAAAAATATTGTCCATCATACGGTGCAGCGGACGTGTGCCGTATCTATGGTACAGACAATCTGAAATTGTGTCAGTCAAAAGTTGTCGGAAAGTCGTCCGCAACACTGTAGCGGACGACTTTTTGAATGACGGTATCAGGTCAAAAAAGTTATCCGCCATATAGTGTAGCGGACGAGGGGCAATATGGTAAGAAAGTCTGTCCACTACACTATATAGCGGACGACTGATAGCTTTCGAAAAAAAAAAGATCTTCAGGATGGACGGCCAGATCGTGCTAGCAAAATCTCTTATTTTGCTAACGCTTTCGATGGATCAGCTCCATATATATATATATATATATATATATATATATATATATATATATATATATATATATATATATATATATATATATATATGTTGGATCCGTTCTCTAACAATTTAAGTTTTTAGAATAGATGATAACTTAATATGGTATTAGAACTTTGATTTGATAAGGTATTGGGTTTGATTCTTCTTGCTTGCATATCTGGTCTCCTTTTATTGAAGTGTAATTTTCACTCTATTTTGTGGTGGTGCACCTTTATTTGTCTCTTTATGTGCAATGTGGGGAGTGTTAAAGCATGATATACATTCGTGGGGCCATTTCATTCCTTAACAACTTAAACTTTTAGAGCAGTTACTAACTTAATAATCATAAACAGACATATCTACTCAAACATTAGCTGGAGCAATTTTCTTCAACCCCATTCTCCCACAAACATACCAATAATAGTTTATTAGTGCAATAAAAAATTTTACTGCATTGCAGCTGCAACTATTGGTGTAGCCCGAGTGCTCCACACTAGTAAACCCTTGTAACAGGAAACAACATGTGACAAGAAAACATCCTTTAAAACAATAAAGCATATGAGCTTACAAGTGCAATATGTTTTTAGTATAGAAATAAGAGCAATGTTGATAGTCTATGGTCTCATTACGGCCTTGTCGGTTAGACAGAAGGGTTGTGCTGCACTATGTGCCGCAAATGAGTTTAAAAAGTCATAGCAGTCAGAATACCTGACATGTGATGTGCTTGCGCTAATTGATGCAACTGTATAATGTTAGACCAAATAGGTCTATGTAATATTGAAGTGCATAGAAAACAACATTTTTGGAAGGCTTGCTAGCGCCAAAAATCATAGCCGCTTTATTTCTAGCAACAAATGTGTAGTAAAATATTTGCAAACATTAAACGATGTGTTGCATGTTTTGAATGAATGACTATGTGGTCTTACATCTAAATAGGTATTTTTCATGTGTTAGTGTGTGGCCTAAGTCGAATAAATGAGACTCTTTGGGTGATAACTGTAAATATGCATTTTGCATTGGTTAAAAGCTTAATGCTTTTAAAAAGTGTGGCATATGTTGAATAAATAAGACTCATGGGTCTAAAATATAAATATGAAAACTTATGGGGGTATACAGAATTCTCTAAAGACAAAGACTGAACAATTTTTTTGATAAATTACACACGGCACCCTTGAGGTTTACCCTAAATTACACACGGACCACCATATCTTTGTAAATTATACTCCGTTCCTAAAATCTAGATTTCTTTGACTGTGTTAACGTCTGGTCATAAAAAGACGTTTCTACCCTCGTATATAAGTACACAGTGTCTCTTGGGTTTTGGAGGAAAATTGAGAGGTCTGGCTCTTGGGTTACTGACTTCAAGAGAGGGGAGAGAGGGAAGTTGGTATAGAGGAAAAAACGAGATCAAAATCGATTTCGTTTCTTCAAGACTGGGAAAGCAGATCGGCTAGATTCGAACCGGCAGCGAGCAGTGGGTGGTCTTTGCATGCGGGTGTTGAGAAGTGGGTGGTTGTGGGTTTGCCGGTAAGGATCCGTGGGGTTGGTGGTCATGGGTTTGCCGGGATCTGGACTGATTTAGTTCGCCGGAATGGTGTCGTCGGTAGTGGCCATTGGTGGGTTGGCATGATTGGTGGTGGTCGGCGGATGGAAGTGTGCCACTATGGTTGTGGATGGCATGCGGTTACGATGTGGCCAGCGGTGGGTCATGGTAATAGGGATTGCGGTCGCAGGGCCATTGTCAGCGGGATCGTCGGAAGTTGTTGATCGGCGGTGGATCGTGGTGATGGGGGAGCGGTGGCAGGGACAGTTGCCGGCGCTGTAGCTAGATAGTTTTGTCGGCGGTGTTGTCGCTTGAGTGTGCAGGAGGTCGCAAGGAAAATTACAGGAGGTGCCACGATGGGCCGGCAATGGCAAGGAAAAGACTAATAAGCCGAAAGCTTATTAGTGCAAAATAAGCTTTGCAGAGATACAGTCATATGCATGCTAAAGGAATCATTTGCTTTCTGGGTTCTTGGAATTGTGGCTTAGTAAAGAGATCATATAAAGATAATCTTTCAATCTGATATTTTTTTGCGATGGGTCTCTTCTTATTCCTCATTTGCTCTGATGTTCAACGGTCTACCCCCTTTCATTAGAGGTTGTGACACATAGCCACTCTTCGTTTGCAGGAGGCATTTGCTAGCGTTGTCGCTTGAGTGTGCTGCCGGAGGGTGTCGCCGGCAGTGGTGGATGGTGATGTGTTCCTGCATTATTGATTGTACAATGTGAAATATCGGTTGTACAACAATATTGTTTGTTGAGATGTAATATTCAAACTCTCAATGTTACTGTACTATTGGGTTACAATTTAATTTAAGGTAAAACAACGATCGAAATTAATTTTCATCGATTTAGATAACCAACCTCTTCATTTCCCTAGAAAAGAGATAACCAACATGTTCATTCAACAATTCTAAGACTTGCTCTCGTTCTACACCAGCAACTTATGTAGTTAAACCTTAGATCCAACCATTCCTCACAATTTTCTGACCTTGACATTTTTTTGTTAGAAGGGAAAGAATGAAGTGAAGGAAGAAAGGGAGGAAAAAGGAGAAAGAAATGGATCTGTAGAGGAGAAAGAGAATGAAGAAGAAGAAGAAAAGCCCTAAAGGGCAAGAGGGGTAGAAAGAGAGGGTAGTTTGGGGATGAAAAATCTAAAAAGTAAGGTGTCAGGGAATTTTTAGACGGAGTTAGGGTCCCCGTCAATTTGTGTAGTTCCATGAAATGCCGGTACAAACCTTAGGGAGCAGAGTGTAATTTACAAAGATAGGGGGTCCGTGTGTAATTTAGGGTAAACCTCAGGAGTGCCATGTGTAATTTACCTTTTTTTTTTGAATTTGCCTTTTTCTTTTCATTGACCGCAGACCCGCCATGGCCTGCTGAGGCGACAACTCAACAGGGAGGCAGTGCTACTTATCATGGCATCGGAGTCTCGACCAGCGCGATATGACGAAGTGGCACCGTCAACTTTGGTCATGGCGGACGGCGGCAGTGTCTTTCCCATGGCCGAGGTAGCACAAATCTGGAGGAAGGGTCGCTGCAGATGGTGGTGCAGATCGAGAGCAAGTGCGGTGGCCAATGGTGCCGCATATCTTGAGCTGGATGGCGAGATGGCGTTAGCCCCTTGCTGGCACTGGTGATGGTGTTGCTTGATGGTGGTCGTTACCGTGGCGTTGCTGTTACTTCTTCCTCTTCTTATTTATTTATTTTCACTTTTTTGGTTGTTGCTGCTGCTCCCATAGCTTCGCGGTAGTGGTCGGCGATTTGTGATGCCCTCGACTCTAGTGGCAATGGTTGGCCGACTGACGACCGATCGTCGGTCGTTTTCGCAGGGTTCGTATAGCCCTTGTGTTTTTCCTTCTGTAATTTTCCTTTATGGTGCCACTAAGGATATGGCAGCAGCGCACACAGCTTTTTGGCAGCGATGTTGCTCCGGACTGGCTTTGTTCCACTGTCTTTTCTTTTCCTTTTTTTTTTATGGTGGTGCCGTGGTTTTTTGAAGAACAGTAGGATTGGGTTGTTCACCATGGGTTGTTTGGCCGCAACAATCTTTTTTATGAGAACACAACGGTCGGTCAATGGCCAATTTGCACCTATGGTGGGTTATTTGGCCGTTGGGCCTTCCCACCGGTCAGTTTCTCATTGACGGTAGGGTGATGTATTAGAAAGCAATAGTGGAGGCTACTGTGTTGCGGCGGGCTTCAAACTATGAATTGTTGTTGTTGTTGTTTTTTTTTTTTAATCTCTTTTTCATGACGATAATTGATCTGAAGATCCTCTGCGGTGGCGATTCTGTCGGTGATTTCGACGCGCTACCGCTAGGAGCTTTTCACCACAAGGTGGTTGCTTTGTCTTAAGGTTCGTTAGCTAGTAGGTCCTATAGATGGTGCCATTCTATTACGGCTAAAAATATTATCGGGAATCCTAACTTAGAACGGTGACTTGTAAGACAGAAAATGAGTTATTGCCAGTTAGGGTTCTCGGTGGAGGACTCTCCGATGCTTACCTCTGATAAAAACTTTGAAAAGTCATGAAAGCTTGGGGTTATTATGTGTGAATCTGTTCATATACCCTGGGAAAGGCCTTCTTTATATCGATATGGATGTAGAATTGTAATAGACTTAGCAGAGATGGTTGAGCTTTAGGCCCAATCCTTGAGATCACGTTAGAGTTCTGTAAGAACTCTAATTTATCCCATAAATTGTAGTTAACACAATTTAACTTAAAATGCCGAGTGTTCCCTAAGAATTGAGAATTATGTTTCAATTATATAAGTATCTTTTCTAAAAACAAGATGTCAATGCATGTGTAACAGCTCAAGCCAGCGATTTTTGCTACAACATATATACTAAGAACAGTGGCAGTTACACTAATAAAACCCAGTAGTTACCATGCTTTTATAGCACTGCAGTAAAAATAAAATGTACTTACGGAGAATAAGTGGAAACAAAAATGGCAGCCGCAAGAAGAAGGACAAATGTAAATGGGAGTGAGGTGTGCCCTATAAAGACCAATATATATATATATATATATATATATATATATATATATATATATATATATATATATATATATATATGTGTGTGTGTGTGTGTGTGTGTGTGTGTGTGTGTGTGTGTGTGGCTGGCAATTAGCATAAAAGACAGTTATACCCTTCTTTAAAACTCACATGTGTTATTTCATTAAGGGCAAAGCAGTCATTTTGTTTAAAAGTCATAACATTATATTCAGCTCTTTCTCCCCTAGCCTCTACCACCATACCCTAGTCTCTGTCGTTGTCGCTGTTGCCCTGCCCACATCACCGCCACCATCTCGTCGACTGCCCAAGGTCGTCGCCTTACGCACCATGCTAGCCCCCCATCGTCGCCCCACCCACCAAAATAGCACCCCACAGCCATAGCCCGCACCACCGCAACTGCCCAAATCACAGTCCACTCCACCATAACCACCCACCTTTACAACAATAAACCACTGGGGGGATTCAAGGACAATAGGAGGGGATAGTCATTGGCAGCCATCTCTCTTCCTCGCCGCTGTTGTCGTGCATCGCGGCTGTCGCCACCGCTGTCGTGCATCGTGGCTGCCACCTCCGTAGTGTACTGCCGGTGGCGCTGACTACCGGAGATGAAAGAAAAAATTTAGTGTTCTTAAAATTTAAAATAGATATGACGCATTACCCTCAATGAGTTAATATATTTGGAAGAGATATAAGGAAATATTGTTCTTTTTACTGTAAGGGAGCCAATCCACGTCTACCAATGGAGAAACAGTTATTTCAAACTGTGATTGGTTGTCCATTAGAGATTGTGGACGGCTTAGATTTAATATTTTTACACTAATCGCTACACTTAGTAGTGTTAGCGGCTCATGAACCGACAAATAGCTCAAATTCGACTTGATTTTCAAGAAAAGGGGGGGGGGGGAGGGGGGCTAACGGCTATACTTAGTAGCAGTTAGACGGGAAGCTAGATAATTCTAGCATTAGAGCTGATCCATTGCTCGCTGGAAACTTAAGCTAAGTTCCCAGTGCGATGGATGGACGGGCTAGATCTATTTTTTTAAGTAAACTGTCCGCCACATAATATAGCAGGCTGTAAATTTTACAATACTGTGCCCCCCCCCCCCCCCCACCCAAATTTGTCTCTGAATCCCTCCGATTCATTAAATACTTTCGAGGCACTTTGGTCAAATTACCGTCTGCTATATATATATATATATATATATATATATATATATATATATATATATATATATATATATATATATATATATATATATATATATATATATATATATATATATATATATAGGCAAGCCTCACGAAACTTGCATAAGGTTAACGACTAAAACGACGTAATTTTGATAAAGTTTGTTAAAACAAATTTAGTCGATTTTTCTTTTCTCACTCTCTCTCTCTCTCTCTCTCTCTATATATATATATATATATATATATATATATATATATATATATATATATATATATATATATATAGGCAAGCCTCACGAAACTTGCATAAGGTTAACGACTAAAACGACGTAATTTTGATAAAGTTTGTTAAAACAAATTTAGTCGATTTTTCTTTTCTCACTCTCTCTCTCTCTCTCTCTCTCTCTCTCTCTATCCCTTCTCACTGTTTTTCTCTCTATTTTCTTCACTCTATCGCAGGCCATAGCAAGCCACCGCCACCATCACACTCAACATCTCTGCCGTAGACCACAAACCATCGCCGGCCACCGTCAACGGCCATTCCTGCGGTAAAAGATCTCCACCACCCACTGCCTCCACAGTTTCCATGCCCCACGAGCTTTGGGGCTGTCGTCAAAATCCAGCCACCGTTGCCACCATCACACCCACATTCTCTTAACGCAGACCAACCACCTTCCATCACTGTAGAGACCGTCAACCACCTTCCATCACTGTAGAGATTTTCATCCGTGTAAAGATTGAACCAAACTCAGATAACAATCATACATCAAATTATATCTTTTGGTCAGTCAGAATATAACAAAAATAATGAGTTACGTTTCCGTCTACGCAAACTAAATCATGGGAATTCTTGTCAAATGAAAAAAAATAAAAAAAAAACCTAATGAAAGAATCAAAACACATTTTTCACAAATTACAGAAATCTTGGGTAACATCTGATAAGTTTGCTTTAAATAATGCCACTAAAGAAAGTTTTATCATGTTCAATAGTTATATGACAATTAATAACGATCAATAGGCTATGTTACTTGTAATCTCTGTGAGCCATACGTGATTTTGATTATTCATTCGCTTAAACCATTAGAATGACTATCATGCCCTTTGTATACTTGACCATTCCGTCCTATATTTCATATTAGGGCTAATTACACCTATGTCCCTGAGGTTAGGGGGTAATTACAGTCAAGGACACAAAGTTTCAAAATGTAACATTCCGTGACCAAACATGTTTCAAATATATCAGCCGTGTCCATTCGTCAGGGTTCTGTCCAAAAAGTGTATTTTTTTGCTGATGTCATCCATGCGTATTTTCTAAATGTCAATACTACCCTTATACCACATATTTACATATACACTGTATAAAAATTAAAAACCCTAATCTACAAAATTAGGGTTTTAAACCTAATACCAAATTAGTGTTTTAAAACCTAATTCTCTCTCTCCAAATTAAGGTTTTAATATTTTTAAATTAGGACCTCTCTAATAGAAATTAATTCTTTTTTCCCAAATCAAATTACAGATTTGAATTCTTTTTTTTTAAATTTGTGTTTTTTTATTGGATTTAATTTGAACCCTAACTTTATCTCTCTCTCTAACCATCATCATTTCTGAATTTCAATGGGGCTGCCGCCCCATCACCGCCGCCTCTTTCCTTCTCCCCTCCACCATGTCGCCGCCTCTTGCAATTCAAGTGCTTCAAATCATGCTCACACATTTGAATTGCTGGATTTGCAATTTAATTGCATGTGCAATCGAATTGCACATGCCGCCGGCAGCCCCTTCCCCCGCCCCACACCGCCGGCAGCCCCCCTCGCCCCACCATCCGAGAAAACAGAAAGATTGACACAACCGCAAACACCACATATTGTCATCACATCCCTGCGCCACCCTCCCCCACCCCGTAGCCCCCCCCCCCCCCCACCATACCTACACACCATTGCGAACCACCATCCCAACTTCCGTGAGCCAACTACTCGGCACCACCGCCATTACCCATCACCCGGCACCACTGCCATAACCCACTTCTTTCTTTCCCAACCAAAACCCACCATCAATTCAACAACCTAGGAAAGGCATCCTATCGTGATTTCGAGTTACGCCATGAGAGAGAGAGAGGGGCGATTCGCGGTGTCTTGCGGCATGGTGGGAAAGGAAGGACAGCGGCGACGTGGGGGGAAGAGCGGGGGCGGGGCCGGCGTAGGGATGTAGGGTGAGGTGGGGTGGGAGTGCGGGGAAGCTGTGGTGTGGGATTGAATCTGAGAGATTGAGTTTGAAGATTGAATTTGAGAGAGAAAGGAGAAAGAACAAAAAAAAAAAAAGATAAAAATGGGAGGGGCAGAGTTTAAATGGACAGAGTGAGTATTTTATTTTAAAGTCAGGGGTAATCAAGTCTTTTTGTCAAAACCATTAAGTATTTTTGTATTCCGTTTGTCAACGGATATAAGTGTTACATTTTAAAACTTTGTATCATCGCATGTAATTACCTCAAAATCTCATGAACATAGATGTAATTAGCTCTTCATATTACTATTGTCGGTTACATATGACGGAGTTCACTTCAATATATTTTCGGGTACAACTCGTTTTATTTGGTTATTACGTACATATAATTATTATTATAAGTTAAAGCTGGAAGACAAAAGTTTGAATGCAAGTTCCTAAGACTAAGCATATACAAGAAGGGGCCCTCGGTTGATTGTGCATCACATCTATTTCATATATTCTGATCTGGTTTTCAGTTTTGTCTGAACTCACAAGAGGTGGCAAGCAAGGAAGACCCCAAGCTGGCACCTTGTTCACTGGTTTAGACATAGCTATCCTCACTCTTCCTTTTCTTGCTGAGGAAGAGTAAGCATTATGCTCAATGTTAGAAGTAATCGTGATAGAACGTTTTCTGTCTTGGATCTTTCTGCAGCTGCAGCTGCAGCTGATAAATATTGAACTTGTCTGTTAAGTGATCTTCACATGTTACACCACAATGATTGTTTTGGATTCGTGAGTTGTTTAAAAATAAACAATTTTTTGTCTCTTGTTGCATAAAAATGAATTTTTAAAAGAATTTATATGTGAAGATATTTTTATAATGTACTTGATAATAAAACTGAAGTGTGCTAATCTTTATACTATATGCGTGCGCGAGTCTAGGCGCACTTAGCACGCTTGTCGCAGTCGCGAATTTTAAGGAAAATTTTTGAATCTGCTATTTGCAGTTTTTCAAACGATTTTGTTATATCGTGGAGGATTGTTTGTAGTCAATCCGTCAGTAAATTCGATTTTAAGTGAGAACAAATAAAATCTTAAAAATAGAAATTACACGCTTCAATATTTTTATTTGTGATTCTGATTTTATAAAATTGATTACTACATTTTACATTGTAGAGCAATCTGACAACTTCCTGAAATGTGTAGCTCATCCCAAGGCACATATCAATCAGATATTAATTTTAGATGCAAGAATCCCATCCCATCTCAACTTTAGCTAATTTTACTAGTACATTACCCGGAACACTGGATCCATACAGGAGTCATAATGGCTCACCAACAGCGGATGACAACCATGGAGAGTAAAGTTTTTCGCCCTTTATTTAATATTTTGCACGACCGTCACCTTTTGCTTACTGCGACACAATCTAGAATATTACATATATTTTGTGAGGGCAATCAATGTGTTAATATGCTAGCAAATATAGGAAGTAGGCAAGAGGGGCTTTTGTTTACCTCAACCAACCCCCTATTGAAATACGATCACTACTTCTTGCAGATGTAAATGGGTGGAATACCCACGTTCTTATGTTGTTTGAGTAATATATTTTGTTCCTTTGTATCAAAAAAAAAAAAAATACACGAGCCATAATGAACCATAAAGTAGCTAATCCCAAGGTAGACATCAATCAGATATAGGTCGTCATCCTCAACACAGCAAAGACATGGGATGTTCCAAAAGCCAACGATATTTACGTCCAGTAAAATTTGGTGTCCAACTTAAAAGCATACTTAAGAGAAGAAGAAACCTACCAGTTATAAGAACTAATTCAAACTTCAGGTATTATCGATGTGAGACTTAACACTTGCCCTCACGCGAAGCGTGAAAATAAGAAATGCACCTCTTGAATAAGAAGTGGTCTCGTTGGATCGAATGAGGCAGTAGGGGTTTAGTTTTGATACCATGTTGAATCTGATATTCAATTTAAAAGCATTCTCAAAAGTAGAAAAAGTCCACCAGATATAAGGACAAATATCAAACCCTATGTTTGACTTGACAACCTCTACAATCCAAATAGAGGAGTATCACAAGATTAAGCTTGATACTTACAAGTTTGACAAAGCTTGAAAACCAACCTTTTGAACTTCCTTTTTATTGAATCGGAAAGCGTGAATTAAATATCGTGTACCTTTGATACTTAGAATTTTAACAAAACTTTACAAGTAACCTTTTAGAATCCCTTTTGATCTGATGAGACAGCATTAAAATGTTCACACAAACATTTGGATAAAAATTCTCTACCTTAATAGTATTAATGATCAAAAAATTTATCACCGATGTAATTTGAAACACTTAGGGTTCATATATGCAATCAATGCTTCATTCCCATTTTATTCAGTAGTGACAACATCTTGAGATGACACATATGGTTGTTTTGAAACTCTGCTTTATATGTTGTCATCCTCAACACGGCTGTTCCGAAAGCCAGTCTTCAATAACGACAGCATGACACCAAAGCCATCTTTAATGGAAGAAGCTCCTATTTTGGCTTGAATGTTGAGAGATTTCAACTCACAGAGCCTTCTGCTCTGTCACAGACTCGAGCAACACCGACCGGCTGACACATGTAGGGGTGATGAAAGCTTGTATGTTAAAAGACCAAATTGCCCCCTGGCGATTTTACAGGACTTCTTTCCTTTGTATCTATCCTCGATACAAGATGCCAATGCATGTGTAACAGCTCAAGCTGGCGGTTTCTGCTGTAGCGTATATGTGCTAAGAACAGCAATAACTACAGAAATAAAACCCAGTAGTTACCATGATTTTATAGCATTTCAGATGTGAACCCATAAGTGAGAGAAAACACGTCGTCTGCATATGTGGTGTTAGACTATCACTAATATCGCACTAATTAAGTGAGCTTGGCAAGTTGTGGAGAGTAAATGGTAGCGGCAAGAAAAAGGAGAAATGTAAATGGGAGAGAGGTGTTCTATATAAGGAACAAAGCGCCCTTTATACTTTGAAGTAGACCCGGCAAAAAATGGCCTGAACCCGCGGGTTGATCTGTACCCGGCCAAAAAATTCGGGTACGGGTAGGTGTTTTGAAGACCCGCCGAAAACAGACCCGTACCCGAACCGACCCGTATTTTTCGGGTAATTCCGGGTCGGATACGGGTTACCCGGGCTGCCCGTTTTCCCCCCCTATAAAAGTGCTAGGGTTTTCTGTTTTAGTCACCAAGTCATTCTTCTCTCATCATTTCCATCAGCCGCCGCTCCTTCCTCTCCCTCTCTCTCTCTGTCGATCTCGAATCGCTCTACGGCACGACCCCGCCCTCTCGTCCACCTGTCAGATCCATCGACGGCAGCTATCCACATCAACTCGACGGCCAGCATCGTCCCTCTCACGCTCAGCCACGAGATCCGCCACAGCTCCGGCTGCCTTCGATCAGATCCGCATCGGCTCCGCCCATTGCTCCTTGCCACCGCCTCCGTCGCCTCGCCACGGCCATATCTGCTTGTATTTTTTCAATTAAATCTTATGTATGTACCATCGCCTCCGTCGCCTAGCCACCGCCAGATCTGTTTGTATTCTTTGTATTTAATCTTTTGTATGTATTTAAGTATTGTAGCCTTGTAGGTGATTTTTTTTTCAGATCTGCTTGTATTGTTATTTTGTATTACGAGTTAATATTTTTTGCAGATTTGTAGGTGATTTTCTGGTATTTGTGTTAAGTTAGTTGGCCTATTGTATATTTGTGGTTGGAGACTTGGAGCTAAGATGATGGGTTTGGATTTGAGAATTGAATTTGAGATGATCAGATAATTGTAGAAATTAATCCAGTGAATATTGTTTCATTTAATAAAAAATTCAAAAATTAATAATTTACTCGCGGGTAATACCCGCCCCGCCAGGGTAGGGTACGGGTTTTAAAAAACTCTACCCTGAAAAAATCGGGTAATTTTTACCTGAACCGATTTTATCCGTACCCGGTCGGATTTTACCCGTATCCGACGGGTTTACCTGTTTGCCAGGTCTACTTTGAAGGTACATTACAATGGGAGTGATTGACGACTCTTCAGTTTTAATTCCTTCTACATAAGTACGAGGGGTATTACTGCAAGACTAATTTAATCCTTTAGGCTATATTTGGCAAGCGGGATAAGACATCCGGATAGGATAAAAAAATAATCTTATCTGGCATTTGCTGGCACACTTAAAAGCCGAATAAGTTATCCTTCGGACTTGTTTCATTCCTCTGGAATGAGATAATTCTGCACCGTAGGGGGGGGGGGAGAAGGTATAATATTAATCCTATTGAGATTGGATTAAAAAAATGGGACCCACCCAATTTTCTTCTTTCCCGTCACCACCACTGCCACAGCTGCCAGAGGCTTCATGTTCCACCCACCTCCGGCAGCTTCATCCCCATGTCCTGTCACGCCCGGACGTCCACCAGCCTCACAGCCTCCGTCCACCACCGGTTGCTTCAGATCTCCGTCGTCTTTTCCACGGGTTCTTTCAAATCTCCACCGGTTGCGTCAAATGTCATGGCCTCTCCGCCGTCGCATCCGTCCACAGCCTCATCCTCCCCCTCAACCCATCTCCTCCGTCCACCGCCGTCTTCACCGCCGGTTGCTTTAGATCTCCGCTGTCTTTTCCAAAAGTTCTTTCAAATCTCCACCGGTTGCTTCAAATCTCACAGCCTCTCGGTCGTCGCATTCATCCACCCCCTCATCCTCCCACTCAACCCATCTCCTCAGTCCACCGCCATCTTCACCTGCGGTTGCTTCATATCTCTGCCAGTAGCTTCAGATCTCACGGCCTCTCCGTCGACCGCCGGTCTCCACCAGTTGCCACAAATCTGAAAATTTTGTGACATATTTTTTTATTTTACATTTTGTAAATTGCTTATCCGGCTTATAATCCGAACTTATTCCAAAGGCGGCTGAACATGATTTGTTACTTGTCCGGCCTTATCAGAGAGTATAGCTTGTCAGCCTTATCCGCTCTTATCCGTGTCGCCAAACACAAGGTTAGGTTAAAATTGGTACTCCATTTTTTTGGTCAATTTTATCTTCCTTTTTTTTTGGCAACGAGAGTGTCGCTAATATATCTTTTAGCAACCAATATGTGTGAATATTGTGGAATAACAGAAATTCTGCTCCACCCTCCTCTATTTTGATGCGCTATATAGTTGTCCACACCGGCCTTTTTTATTGCTAAAATGGTGAATAAAACTCCCTTAGTCTAAAAAATTGATCACATTTTCTTTTTGGGCTGTCCTGAAAAAATTGATCACTTTTCAAATTAAGAAAGAGTCTGCAATATTTTTTCATGTTTATCCTTTTTGAATTTTTTAATTTATTTCTCTCAACATTTGATCTTTCACCGACTCATTTTCTCTCTCTTGACCCACATTATTCATTCCTCTCTCTATCTTTTTCTTGGAAGTAGAATGTGAAACTCATAAAATATATCCTAAATAACATATCAATTAAATTAGGATGGAGAGAGTATGTTGTTAGTACTTTAAGTGGTAAATGGAGGTGTAAATTATCAAAATATAGACATTTTGATACCCATCTTTCTCCTCCTTCCTCTATCTCTTTGTCCCAATTAATCTAATTAATACCCATCCTTCTTCATTAATATGAGTAATTGACATTGTAAGCCAGGGCCAAGCTTCTGTCAAGAATTTATTGCAAAATGTTCACTGTCAAGAATTTATTGTAAAATGTTTCATTGTAATTTGTAACGGTGTCATAATGCCTTATTATTACAACTTTAGAGCTCGGAAAGGATACGATACATTGTAGTATTGTACAACACGCCATGTTCAAGTTTAAAGGTAGGTTCAAAAAGCAAATTCGTTAAAGCCTTAAAAGGAAAGATGACTTTTTTCCAGAATTTGGAGGGAGGGAGAAACTGTATCAAACAAGTTCACATTTAGAGCATGCCACCAACACAATGAATAATCTCAGCCCCTCTATTTTTGGACCCGTATGGGCTTACTGCCAATCTCGGCATATTGCCAAACCTACTTGTAAACACACTATTACTCACTTTGCCGAAACTGATTTGGACCTCTTGATATAATAGCAGTGTCCAAAAACGGTCGTTACAGAGGTCTTAATGACTAAAAAAAAAGAAAAATAATCAAACTTTGTCTTTCAAATTAAGATGATTTTTGTCATTCAAACCCTCTAATGCCTAAACCTAGTATAGATTGATTCTTGAGAACAAAAGGAAGATTAAATCGCTCTCAAATTGATTTTTAAAATCAAAATTAACTATTAGATAAGGACGGTGTTTAAATAGAAAGCGCTGATAACAGTATCAAAGTAAAAAATGTTCAAGAAAACGTAATATTGTGCTAGAAAGGCATTGAAATCCTCTGTAATTACTTTACATTTCACTTGGTCAAGCCTTATAATGATATAATAGTAATCACCTCTATATTCATGAAACATGCAATCTTTAAGGATCGAGTACTGAGGATTGAATACTCGAGGCAATCACGGACAGGAAAAAGGGAAGAGCCAGATTTATGACACACCCGGTGCGTAGTAATTGGGAAAAGGGCAGAAACGGAAACATAATGACACGGAGAGAGAGAGAGAGAGAGAGAGAGAGAGAGAAGAATTTTGCATGAAAGGCAAGCGGAACTCAAAAACGAGGACAAAACAGGTCGACGCTTGGCGTGGGTGGCGCAACCATCTCTTACCAGTTGTTGCTCTTCCCCTCCTCCTACAACCCACCTTTTTTTTAGAACACCACTTCCCCGAGAAAAGATTCACACAAAACCCACACAGTCTCTGCTCTTCCCCTAGCAGAAACCAAGTTAGTACGTGGGTTTCGGCTGAAAAGTTCTCTTAGGTGAGTTTCTGTAAGGGAGAGAGGGAGGGGAGGATGAGGGATTTTAAGAAAGGGGTGTTTTCATGGTGGAAAGCATGCACATCAGGGTCATCAAAGCTGGTGTTGTACCTGGTGGTGCCACTGGTGGTGGTGTCTGGCTTTGTGGGGTTGCTGGGCACAAATAGCTCGAATCTGGGCATTGATTTTCGCTATTACGCTAGGATATGGAGTATCAGTGGAGGTGGTAGGAATAGTGTTTTTTTGTCTTCTTCTACGGCTACAGAGGGACCTGTTGCACCGCCGGATGAAAGGTTGGATTTGCGGCCACGGGTGGTGGGTGGTAGCCGGAGGGAGGAAGCTCTGTCGGCCGACAACATCCTTAAACGCTCTTCTGCGCCCCCGCTTGCTGTAGAAGCCATAGATACTCCACCTCATGTAAGCCTTTGTTCTCTGGCCTGCATCAGAGTGTTGTACATCATGCTATATAGTTTGCATTTTAATTAATGGCATACGATTTTGTAAACTTTTAGGTTACAACTATGATGCACAATTTACAACATTCTTAATTAACAGTCATGCTCAATTTCATTTTTGATATGTGGGTTATGTATGTGCTTGTGTTATGATTTAATCTTGGGTTTTTGTTCTTATTTTTTATTTCAATTATTTCTATGAATCAGCAAGCCGCAGATTTTGCCTTTCATTCCACAATTTGCATTATTAATAGGTACAATGAAGCATATATATATATACATACATACTTAGAAGGGTCAAATTTAGAGTTGGAGGAGTGATAAAAAAAAAAAGAGAAACAAATTGGGTCCAAGAATCTCCTATTTTAGCCTTTCCCAACGTCATCTGCCCATAAAACATGAAAGTCTTTGTCTAAGAACAAGAAAGTAACTTCGGGCCAATACATGTATAGCTGATCGACAATGTCTTAAACTAATTCCACAGGTAAATAAGGAAGAGAGCTTGAATATCACTGCAGATGGAACCCACTTTATTCCTTCTTTGAATCAGTCACATGACTTTCCCATAGACGTGAGGATTCAGAAAGAGTACACAAGTTTGGACAGGCTTGAAGCCGGTCTTGGGCGAGCTCGAGCCGCAATTAGAGACACTAAAAATGGACATCGTCTAAATGATTCCGATTACGTTCCAACAGGTCCTATGTATTGGAATCCAAGCGTTTTCCACAGGTAAGTACACTCTCATGGTCATTATGTGTTGTATTCTTTTCTAGGAAAATTGCTATCGTCTAATTATTATTTTCGATTAATTGGCGAGAACGTAGCGACTCAGTGCAATTATGAAATTAGTGCCATTCTCATGGTGGGTTAGAATACATCCAACATATTCTTGGAGTGTATATTTATAAACCTCGCGCTTCTCTTGTCAATTGTAGGAGCTACTTAGAAATGGAAAAACAATTCAAGGTGTTTGTTTATGAAGAAGGAGAACCCCCGGTTTTTCATAACGGTCCCTGCAAGAGCATATACGCTATGGAGGGAAATTTTATTTACCATATGGAGACCACCAAGTTCCGTACTAGAGATCCCAACAATGCGCATGTGTACTTTTTTCCAATTAGTGTGACGGCAATCGTTCACTTTGTTTACGAGCGTGAGTCCCATGATTGGCATCCAATGAAGAAGACAGTCAAAGACTATGTCAATCTTCTCGCGGGAAAGTACTCTTATTGGAACCGAAGCCTTGGAGCTGATCATTTCATGCTTGCTTGCCATGATTGGGTGAGGAATTGTTGCACTACCTCCAAAATTAGCTAATAACAACAAACTGTCCACTTGGTCAAGTTTGGTTTAACTAATCACCGTTGTCGTTGGTTGAATTGGTTCTTATCTTGGAAACATGTCGATTATCGCCTTGTTCCGTGAACAGAAAGATTACCTTAAAATTTCATTTGGTGAGAATCCAACATATTGCCCTTAAAATTGACTATTAGGACGGAACCTCCCATTTTCCTTGGCATGATTAATTTGTAAGAGAGAATTAATATAGAACTTAATTGGATATAGATTTCTTTGTTCATGACCATAGGCGGAAAGGCAGGTGTTTTTCTTTGATTTGTTCAAATTAAGTGATTAATAAAGAGAATGAAATATGTGGGGAGAGATGCTGCTTTTCCATGCGTTTATTTAAAATATTAATTACTCTTAAAACTACGAAAGTCAAACCTAAATATACAGAAATATACCTTCTATATACCGTCTATTTACACAAAATGCTATGTACTGTATGGAGTATACAGATTAAGGAAAATGGTTATAGAAATTAAAACCTCAACACTTGGACAACCAAAATTTGCCTTTTTTCTGTATAATGTGTTCACTATTTTCCTGTTAGTGATTCTATTTTCCCTTGCGCTTTATCCCCGTAGTTAACGCCATGTCTAGCAATGTTTAAATTCTGCAGTCATTGTGCATTCCAGGGGCCTGAGCTGTCAGGCGCGGTTCCTGACCTATACAAAAACTCGATTCGAGCTCTATGTAATGCGAATACCTCCGAAGGATTCAAGCCCTCGAAGGATGTATCTTTTCCAGAAATTCTTCTCCCAGGTGGTACAATGAAAGGCTTGCTCGGCGGGCCATCCCCATCGCATCGACCCATTTTGGTTTTCTTCGCTGGAGGCCTTCATGGCCCGATTAGGCCCATACTTTTAGAGCACTGGGAAAACAAGGATGACGAAGTCCAGGTTCACAAATACCTTCCGAAAGGCGTCTCGTACTATGGCATGTTGCGGAAGAGCAAATACTGCATTTGTCCAAGTGGCTATGAAGTCGCAAGCCCTCGAATGGTCGAGGCACTCTACACTGGTTGTGTTCCTGTACTCATTAAGGACCACTATGTGCCTCCGTTCAGCGATGTTCTTAACTGGAAGTCCTTCTCTGTTGAAATTCCTGTGAAGGATATCCCAAACATGAAAAATATACTAACGCGAATATCATCGAGACAGTACATCCGATTGCAGAGGAGGGGTCAACAAGTTCGGAGGCATTTTGAGGTCAATTTGCCTCCCAAGCGATATGATGTGTTCCACATGATACTTCATTCGGTTTGGCTTAGAAGACTCAACATTCGTGTTCACGGTGTTGACGAATCATGACCTGACAATCCACACACTTGACCTGCATAACATTGGCCGAGGAGGGATGCAAGCTGAGTAGAAGAACTGGTACATTAATTTTGTTCTCTTTTTTCTTCGTTTCTATTGGTTATTCTAGAGAGTAGTAGTGCGTAACTGGTTTCTTTCATAAACTAGAGGATTATTTTGGGCAACAAGATGTCGTCTTATTTTTGGGTGTTTTCGATGGATTACTAACTTTTGGGTCTTCTTGTACATGTATTAGGCGTTGGTCATAAACAAACTATCATGTCTGTGGAAATGTTTAGGCAGCCAAGTGCTGTTTGCAGCTAGTGTCTATGAATAGGATTTCCACTTTGTTTGCTCGCACCCAAAGCACAGGTAAACCACAGTAGTGGTTGAACCCAGTTATTGACATGATAAGCTTTTGGAAAATTTTGGGCAATTCTTGGTATGAAGTTAATTTCTTGGAGAGGAGTTGAATATGCCCACTTGAACGAAGTGGTAGATCTTTCAGGTTTTAACTTGGATTGGAAAGAAAAACCCTTCTCTTTTATGCTTAGGTGGTGTTAGGTTTTGGTGGTGTCATGGCGCACCTATGTCTAGTTGAGAATATTTTTTTCTACAATTCAGGTTGTACGAAAATGCCTACAATCTCTCTTCATTGACGATTAATGACTGCTATATAATTTTAGTTTCATTCTTTTAAAAATGTCGAAAGATGTTGTTTTGCTATATAATTTTAGTTTCATTCTTTTAAAAATGTCGAAAGATGTTGTTTTGAACGAATTGTTTTTTAAAGTTGTCCACAAAAACGTCATTGAGTTTGTTTAGTCACTATTAATTATTATTATATTGAAAATAGCACATAAGCACTACAAGAAAATTCACTTGAATTTTCCGTCGCTAAATGTGGATAGTCCGTCAGTAAATGCTTTTAGCAATAGACTGTTTGTCACTAAAAATCCGTTGGTAAAAATCCTATACCTAAAAGATTAGCGATGGAATTTGTTTGTCCGTAGGCGAAAATTCAATTTTTAATGATGGAATTAATTACTTTTAGCGACGGATTCTTCCGTTGCTAAAGGTATTTTCTACGATTTGTCTAATTTTTGAATTTTTTTTGAAAAAATTTAAACAATCTGTTAGCGACGGAATTTTCATTGTTAAAAGTACGTCGCAAAGTCTTTAAGAACATTAGTTTTGTCACTAAAAATGTCTCTAAAACGTTTATTGATCTGCAAAAGAACTTAACTCTGTCGCTAAAAGCTAAGAAAGGTTATTTTATTTTTTGTTATTTTTTATAAATTCAAACCTGCTTCAAATAATTAATCTTAATCAACCAACCCAACAAAAATTTAACTCTTTAAACTAAGATTCATCCTTTACCAAAGTTTGAGTAATACAAATAAAATTTAAATCATTACACCACAAATTAATACTCAATACAACAAATTACATATTCTCTCAATACAATAGATTACATTGTACAAATCCCAAAAACAAAATAACAATTTTCATTGAAAAGTAAAAAAATATAAATCAAGATCCTTGCTCTGAAGTCTGCACAATATATCTCTATCACTAGTTGTTACTTGTTTCTCTTATGTGGCGGACGATTTTAAGTCCGTCCGCCACATTATGTGACGGACGATTTTCTGACAAAAATACCCCCGCTACATTATGTAGCGGATAAGATCACAGATTTGAATTTGGTCTTATTTCTTCTGTTTTATGTCATATGTATGTCAGAGAAAATTGGATCTGGAATACCATACTAGCGTCGAACACTCTATGTTTCTCTCTTCCTCATCTAATCTCACCTCTCTCTCTCTCTCTCTCCCTCGTCTGTCAGTCTTGTCGGCCCACATAAGGCAAGTGTACGCGATTTTGGAGTAGGAAGAGGACTAGGCGCGGTAGCGTGAGGCGATGTAAAAAGCGGCAACGGCGACATCTACGGCGATGGGTGGATTTCGGGACGGCGAGATCTTAGATAGATTAAATTTAGATTTGGATTTGGGTTTGGTTTCGACGGCAAGATCCCAGATTGGATTTGGGTTTGGGCTTAAGATTAGATTTGGATTTGGGTTAGGTTTGGGGTAGCGAAGGTTCGAATGGTGGTGGTTCGGGGAGGCAGAGTTCAGATGGTGGTGGCGATGGGTTTAGTGGCGTTGACAAAATGATGATGCTGCCTGGACTGAGAGGTTGTGGTTTTTTGCTTATGGTGGAAGGCATTGTTTTTGCCATACCCATCGCTCTTTCATTTTATGCCGTCGCCAATTTGGGTTTTTATTTGAGTTTGGTTTGATCTCAAATTAATTTGAGTTTGGTTTCGCCTCCTCCCAATAACACGTTCTTTGTTGGTTCAGAAACAACAGATTGATGCATTTAGGTTTGTGGAACTCCATTGATATTTCTAGAAGAACACGTAACAGAACAAATAGAGAGGGGGAGGGAGAGAGAGAAGTGAAATGTAATGTGAATGGGCTTGTTTGCTTTTGTATATATATGTCCGCTACATTATGTAGCAGACAGATGCTTTTGTTGAACAGTCAACTGCATGAGTGAGGGGTATTTTTGTCAAAAGTATCGTCCGTTACATTATGTAGCGGACGGACTTAAAAAATCGTAAAAAAAGATCTGGACCGTCCACAGATCGCGCGTGGACGGTCAGATCGCGCTAGCAACTTAACCGAAGTTGCTAGCGCTCTTAACGGATCAGCTCCATATATATATATATATATATATATATATATATGTGTGTGTGTGTGTGTGTGTGTGTGTGTGTGTGTGTGTGTAAATGTCAAACATTGCAACTCAAAAAACTTATAACTCTACTTAGTCATCACTTAACCAATCATATTCATTCCTTAACTTTGAAGGGTTTGAATTCTAACACTTCCCCTCAAACCCGAATTTGCATGCCAAGCTTCTCTTTAAGTTTGTGGAATACGTCAGTCTTCAATGGCTTCGTAAAAATATCTGCTATTTGTTCTTCCGTTCTGTAATGAACTAACTCTACGACTTTATTTCTTACTTGCTCCCGAATAAAGTGATACTTCGTGTCTATATGTCTATATGCTTACTTCGACTATGCGATACTGGATTTTTCGTAAGTGCTATCGCATATTTGTTGTCGATATATATTGCAGTCGGACCTTTTCCTGCGAGATATAACTCGCTCAGATTATTATTCAACCACATTGCTTGACACGTGCACACTGCTGCGGCTATATGCTCCGCTTTACATGTTGAGAAAATAACTATTTGTTGCTTCTTTGATGACCATGAATATATTCTCGATCCAATAAGACATGCATATCCAGCGGTGCTCTTCCGATCATCGATCTCTTCCATAATCACTATCTAAATAACCAATCAAATCTTGAATATTGAGAGTGTGTACAAAATAGACCATCATCAATCGTACCTCTAACATATCTCAAAATTCTCTTTGCTGCATTGATGTGATCTTGTTTTGGTTTCTTCATGTATCGACTGACCAATCCAACTGCATATGTTATAATTGGTCGCGTGAAAGTCAAGTACCTCAAACTTCCGGCAATACTCTTGTACAGTGTCAGGTTTACCGACTTTCTATACAAGTCAATTCTCAATTCCATGCCTGCTTCCGCTGGTATGGCTACTGGATTGCAATCTTCATTCTCAATCTACTCAAAATTTGCTCGTCATACTTCTTTTGCGGCATAAATATTCTGTTTTCCATTTGTTTTACTTCGATCTTAAGAAAGTATGACATTTCACCGATAACTGTCATCTCAAATTCTTTAGTCATAGCTTTCTTGAAATTATTGAACATACCTGGATTATTTCTCGTGAATATTATATCGTTCACATATAATTACACAATGATGATATTACTATTTTGATTTCTCGTCGTGTATAAGACATGTTTATACAGACTCTTCATAAAATCATTTTTCTAAAAGTACTTGTCTATTCTCATGTTCCAAGCTCTTGGAACTTGCTTTAATCCATACAAAGTTTTTTTAGTCGGTAGACTTTGTCTTTTTGTCCCTTTTTGGCATATCCAGGTGGTTGCTCAATGTAAACTTCTTCTTCTAAATAGCCATTAAGAAATGTCGATTTCACGTCCATCTGATAAATCTTCTATTTATTTTACGCTATGAGTGCTATGAGAAGTCTGATAGTATCTGTTCTTGCAAGCGGAGCAAATACTTCATCATAGTCAATTCCCTGTTTCTGCTTATAGTCTTTAGCTACTAATCTCACCTTGTGCTTCTCCACTTTGCCTTCTTGATTAGTCTTTGTCTTGTACACCCACTTGACTCCGATTGCCTTATATGCTTTCGAAAGATTAGTTAGCTCCCATGTGTTATTTCTTTTTATTGCAACAATTTCTTCATTCACGGCTTTCTTCGACTTCTCATCTTCAATAGGCTCTTCATATGTTACGGGATCACACTCTGCCGTTAAACAAGATAGAGAATAATCAAATGTTATCTGAACGGGTTCTACAGCATCATAAATGTCATTTAGACTCTGCATTTTCTTAGGTGCTCCCTCTAACTTGCTGCTACTACTACTGCTGCCCAATGACGATGGTGTCGATGCAAGAGTTATCGGAGTAGGACTTTTTGGATGAGTCTGATCATCAACTTACTCATCTTGCGTGTTGAACTTCTCGTCATCATTATCTCCATCATCATTAAAAAATAGTCCTTCAACTTTCTTTTCTTCTTTGCTCAATCTCTAGTAATCTGCTTCATCAAACTCAACATCTAGTGAGATAATCATTTTCTTGGTAAGAGGATTATATAGTCATATACGCCTTACTCCTTTTCTCATAGCCAATATAGATGCACTTCTCTCATTTGTCATCTAGCTTCTTTCTCTTTTGATAAAAAAATATGTGCATATGCAATGCATTTAAAAATTCTGAGATGTTTAATTGTCGGCTTGCTACTACTCCATGCTTCATTTGGTGTTTCGAACTTTACACTTTTTTTCGGACATCGATTTAGTAAATCAACAGCACATAGAATGGATTCAACCCAAAAGGTTTTTGGTAGGTGCTTTCCCTTCACGATGCTCCTTGCCATATCGAGAATAGTGCGATTCTTTCTTTCTGCAATGCCATTTTGTTATAGCGTATTAGAGGCTGTCAACTGATGAATAATGTTTTTTTTACAGTAACCTTCAAACAACTTCGAGGTGTATTCACCTTCTCTGTCAGATATCCACTTTGGTTTTCTGCCATTGCTTTGAATTCCATGAATTTATCAAGGGCTTCCAATTTTTCTTTAAGAATATACACCTAACTCTTTCTGCTAAAATCATCAATAAAAGTAAGGTAGCACCTATTTTCGCCACGTGATGGAATATCAAATGAATAAGCTATATCTTAGTGTAGAATCTCTAGTGGCCGTCTGGCTCTCGAGGATTTTCCAACTTCAAAAGTTTGTCTTGTGTTGTTTCCCTTTAACACAAGCTTTACATAACTGCTCTGGTTCATTAATTTCTAGTAGACCATGCACCATATTTGTTCTAGATAACAACTTCAGGCCGGTAAAACCAAGATGACCAAATTTTAAATGCCATAACCATGAATCATCTTTAATGACAAACTTCATGCATTTCATCATTTCTGTTCAGATATCAAGTGTGAAAAGACGATTCTTTGTCATTTTAACTTTAACAATTAATACCCTATCTCTGTTTCTGATGACGAGAGAGCAGTCCTTCATGTGTATGTCTTACCCCTTTTCTAAGAGCTGAACTAGACTGACAATATTACCTTTTAAAGCTGGTACATAATAAATATCTGATATATATTTTGTCTCCATTCTTTACTATAATCATGAGTTTACCTTTGCCTTTGACCAGAATCTTTGATGAGTCTTCGAAAGTAACTTCTCCTTTGATTGTCTCATCCAAATCCATGAACAACTCTTTTTGGCCTCACATGCGGTTGTTGGCACCAGTGTCGAGATACCAACATTTTTCCTACACTCTTCGTTTCCTCTGCAAGTGAAAAAAATAGCGTCTTCCACATTTTTTTCTTCAGCTATTGCAAAATTATTTCTTTCCTCCATCTTAGGAGTTGATCTGCACTCGTAACTAAAATGACCATATTTATTGCAGTTATAACATTTTAACTGGGATTTATGACCTCGTTGTTGAAATCCGCCTCTACCTCTGCTTCTAAATCCTCGACCACGACTATATGTTTGATAGCCTTCACTTGTTTAGCCTTCACTTGTTTGGCCTCTTACGAAAGATTGTCTACCATGTCCACTTCCACCACGTCCACTTCTATAGCCACTATGATGTCCTCTACCTCGTCCGCAGCTACTGCTAACTTAATTTTTACCTACATATAATTTGCTTTGCAAATCTTGCTCTAGATTATCCATTTTGGTTTATTCTTTCTTATGAGCTTGAAGAGAAGCCACAAACTCATCTATAGAAATTGGTGACAAATCTTTTGATTGTTTCTTGGTGGTGGCAACATAATCAAATTTTCGAGTTAGAGAACATAAGAGTTTTTCCATTACCCTCACATCATCAAGAGTTTTTCAATTTCTTTTCATCTCGTTTGCCATCTTTTTCAGACGAGTAACATTATCATTAATATTTTATGAACTTTGTATTTTTAACGTCTCAAATTCAGCTCTGAGTTATTGTAGACGTACCTTTTTAACCTTTTCGACTCCTTATAGAGATTTTTACAGAATCTCCCAGGCATCCTTTGATGTCTTCGCATCTGATATTTTTTCTAAGGTTGATTCGTCAACTCCTTAAAAAATTAATAATAAGGACTTCTTATCCTTCTTGCGTGATTCTTTTAGCACCGTCTTTTGGGCATTTGATAAAACTACTTCGATAACTATATCTGTCGGTGCGGTATATCCGTCTTCAATAATTTTCCATAATTCTTGTAACCAGAGCAGAACTTTCATTTGGATGCTCTAGTTCCCATAATTTGTCTTTGTTAATTTTGAGATCTGAGGCTGAATTATATTAGCCTTATCTTCACTTTCTTGAAATGTAGAATCGAACTTGTAGCTCTAATTCCACTTGTTGAAAGCGAAAGGGTACACAAAAATAATTCGAACAACGATATATGTTTATATCGACACAAATTTCTAATTCAAAGACACACTTGACTAAAATAAATTTATCTCACAAACTTGGTCAACATAAGTATTTTCTCTCACTTTTCTCTATTTTTTTCTCTCTCACAAGATTCTACTTCTACCTCTCATAATCATCTACTACAATAAACAAGACTATATATATATATATATATATATATATATATATATATATATATATATATATATATATATATATATATATATATATATACATATGTATATGTATATGTATATATGTATATACATATACATATAGGGAGTTGATCCGTTGAGAGCGCTAGCGAAATAGGAGCGAAATAGGAGATTTTGCTAGCGCGATCTGGCCATCCATCCCGAAAGGATGGACAACTTAGATCTCCTTTTTTTCAAAAGCTGTTAGTCATCCGCTACACTATGTAGTGGACAGACCTTTTTACCATATTGCCCCTCCTCCCTCGTCTACTATACTGTAAAGCGGACAACTTTTTTGTCATGACATGTACAGTCAAAAAGTCATCCGCTACACAGTGTAGCGGACTACTTTTTGCCTGACGGTGGTCAAGTCATCTACAACTCCCCTGACAGTTGTCACACCAGTCCTGTCGCCCCATGACTGTTACTTTGTTCTTATCTCACCGTCTGCAACACTGTGTAGCGGAAATTTTTTAAATAAATACTAAAAATCTTCTATCCGCTATACTGTGTGGTGGATGGTTTTTACTGTCCGCTATACTATGTAGCGGACTTCACATATACACAACCTAACTTCGAAACTCTTATTCATTCTTTCTTCTCACAATTTTTCTAGCGGCGTTGGCAAGCAGATCTGCGCAATTTCTTCCCAATAAATCTTTTAATCATCTCATTAATCACGTAAATTTACAAACCAATCCTTTATTTGTTCATAATCTAGAGTTATTATGAGTATTGCGGCTTATGCATGGTTTTGAATATGTATTGAGCATGTGGTAGCGTTTGTCATATATATATATATATATATATATATATATATATATATATATATATATATATATATATATATATATATGAGTATTGCGTATTATTTGTTCATGTAATTTCAATTGCAAAATCCTATTCCGTGTATGTATGTATCTACCTACATATATACAACACATGCTAGCATTGCATGTATTATGCATGTGTTAGCGTTGTATATTTGAGAATGTTTGATAAACCCTTCCAACCTTGCAATTTTTTCATAATTTCAGTTGTAAAAAATGGATTTTAACCCTGGACCAAAAGATCCCTCCGTATTATACGACCAAGCAAATCATATCAGTACGCTCATATGGATGGTGGAGTAAAATACTTATTTTATCAACTTTCTTATTCTTACGAATATTGTATACCGTTTGTTTTGCTTAAATTGTATTTACTAATCCGTAGGAAAGAGCACTTCTCAACACAGTAGAAGTATCCGATAATTTCAAAGCCTAGAAATTGAACAAATACCAGAAAAGATTACTGTGTGGGATTGGGTTTGGGATTTTTACACATGGGCAGATCTTTCAACACCTTGATCAGCACTTAATAGGTGCCCCTGTTGAAAGGTGGAGAAGTAAAATGAATACGTTTCACTTCCCTCTTGGAGAGATGACAATTACCCTAGAAGATGTAGGGTTCATCTTAGGGTTACCGGTGACGAGGTGGCCGATAATTGCTCCTCCGTCAGAAGCAACGAATAAGAGAACCGCTAGGGACTTCTTCACTTCGATACCTGAGGATCAATTTAGCATTAGTGGTATAAAGTTAGAAGTGGTTGGTAGATACCTACAAGGTTTTGCCGGAAAACTATACAGACGAGATGCTTGACGATACTTTATATAATTTGTCTTTACTCTCAGGTGTGGTCTTATGAACACATTGCTACAGGCGCACCCAAGCGTAGGGATGGAATCGATATTGTGTGGCCTAGGTTGTGCACCTGGGAGTACAGCCGGAAAGACAGCCACTACCTGAGGAGAGACGATCCCCATCACAACATTACATACTATCGGGGGGAGCTCGACTCACTATCTCCGGGCTAGATGCGTTAGGCACCGTACAAACAATTGGCGCGACGAGTGGGAGAGTCGTTCGTCTTCACGCTCTCCAGGTTGCAAAACACACCCCTGATCCACTTTGAGGTCGCAGAATGGCAGCTGCCAAATCGCGCTATGTGCCATTTTGACTGCCTGCAGGGGTTGCCAACTGATGCCCCGGATATGAGGCTTAAGAGGAACCCACCGGGTGTGTGACAGTTTGGCAAGGCGAATGCGCACGACTACCGCATCACCAGGGGAGAGTAGCCCCTGTAAAGTTTGAACGGGGAGAGAAGTACCACCCTAGGGGTCAGATTGATGAGCACATGGCATACGATCTGGTAAGTTGCCCAACAAGTACTTTTAATTGAATTTGATGATTCTAAGTGTGTGTATGAAGTTACTTATTTATTATCTCTTTGGATGTAGGTTAATGCTTCGTTCGCCTTATTCCAGAAATTGAGCAAGCGGAAGGATCTGATGGATGAAATGGGCGAGGAGCTTAGCCAACAGGCTGAAGCGTTGGCGTTTGGCTGCAGGAATTTTTTGCGCCAAGCCACGAGACAGCCTTCGGGTGTCAGCCCAGGAATAGGTTATCCAGGGTGGTAGCCCCCTTATGTGAGTAAAGGATACGGTGATCCCTTGGGATAGAGTTCGGGGGTGAGCCAGGGATACGGTGGTCCCTTTGTACCGGGAATGGGTGGTGATTGGGGACTACCAAACACCATGGCCCAGGCTCAAGCACCGTGGAAAGAGTACAGTGCACGCTTGTTCTCTATGCTTCCGGACTCGAAACCCCAACCCCTATCTTAGAGTCAATTCACGCAGGACTGGGGTTTTAAAAACATCAGTCTATCCAAGACACTGCCCATTGTCGTGTGGGCAGGACCATATGTTGCCAAAGAAGGGCAATATCCCCCAGTCGACCTCCCCCCCAGAAGGATGGCAATATCCCCCTGTCAACCCCCGAGGGGCAATATCGCAAAGAGCATCCATTGAAGCCCCCTAAAGCCGCATAAATGCCAAATAATCCGAGAGCGTTATTTTAGTGGGGCCCTCCAAGACAAAGCGTCGTATAGTGTGGATCACCCAGAGGGCATGGATTACTGTTGCTCGTAGGGAGAAATGTCCTACTTGGCTCTGGGGGATTTGTTAGACAACGATGTCATCTCTACCTATGTGGAGATTCTGAAGCAAAGGGGCCGGGAGCGACTGAACGAGTATCTGGGCATTTTTATAGTGGATGCTTTTTTCATAGCCTTCTTGTAACGCCCCGAATCCTAGGGTCTGAACACGTTCTTAAACCAAAATCCGCACATCAATGACATAACTATTATAAAAGGCAGAACAGAGCATCTAGGATACCACAAACACAATTATCTAAATCTCAAATATTTAACTCCAAAAATGATCCAACACTTATATACAATCCCTTCAAAAACTTAATTCCAAAATACTTCAAAACATTATTACAAGTCTCTTAGACTAAATATCTGAATCTAAAAGAATATAAATCAACCAACCAATATTCCGTCTATAGAAATCATAAGCTCTATTCTCAATAACAGAAACAAGAGCAATTCCCACCACTACACCAATATCTCTCCCTTCGTGCTACTTTTGGCCTGAAAGGGGAAAGGAAATGAAAAACAAAGGGGTGAGCACAAATTGCCCAGTAAAAGATCTTACACACAGAGGGCCAAAAACGAATACGAAACTAGAGTTATCAAATAGAGCCAATAAATAGGAATTTAGATAACTCAATCAAATTTTACAAGGGAATAACAGAAGCGACCGAAAAGGAGGTTAAATAACCAATAAGTCGAATACCGATTCGAACACGAATAACAAATCAACCCAAAAAGGGTTTACATAACCAATAAGTCGTATATCAAAATATATTTACCAAATCTTGTGGGTGTTACATACACAATTGTTTATTATTAAGCATTACAAATCATGGTTATACCATGTCGAATATCGCAGCCGACGCGTCACACATAAGTCACGATAATTAAAAGTGACTTTCAAACACAAATATCACCCACAAAGTAGTTTGATAAATATAGCGAATATTCATTCGAAGTTCAAAAATAGTTATTGTAAACTCAAACTGAAGAGAACGAAAATACAAATTCAACAGAACAAAAATCAACTGAATCGGAGATCGGATTAATGAGATATCATCAAAGGAAGTTTTTGGGTGAAAACTAAAGGCACGAAAATCAAAACAAACTCAAAGAGACACGTGGCAACTCATATTTTGTAAACTTGTGCACAATGCATTAAATGCTGAGAGTTGGTCTTTGATAAAAAAAAGATCGTACAAAACATTTGGAAACCAATGTGCAATATTGCGTTAAAGAAGGAAACAGTAAATAGAAAAATGTGAACAGAGATTTGCTGTTAGCTTTGCGAAGAGAAGTCAGAGGCTACACATTTGAACCCAAATCTGAATAAGGTACGGTTTGTAAAGTTTTTAGAAAAAAAAAAATTAAAGACCAATAGAAAAGGGACACGTGGGACTAAAATCTTTGAAAGTAACTTTTTGACCGCGAACAAAGAACGGCTGGGAGCACAAAGTAATCGCAAACGACTTTATACGATAAAACGAACACAAATTTTTATAAATCACATGGGAACTGTCTTTTACGCAAATTAAAAGACAGTAAAACAAGATCATTGATAACATTACAAAAAGCATGATGATCAATAATAGGCTCGGAAGCAAATTCAATTTTGAAATCAAACGAAGACGCAAAGATTCTCGTGTATGAAACGAAAAGACGGCGTAAAAACCCTTACCTCAAAGTAACGAATATCATGTCAATAATCTCCACTTTATCTTAGATCTTTACTTCAAAGTAACAATATCATGTCAAGAATCTCTTCTCTATCTTGGATCAATCACCGTCTTTTTGCTTTAATACCCAAAAGAATGCACTCGACTCTTCATCTTGGATCAATCACCGCCTTTTTGTTTGAATACCCAAAAGAATGCACTCGACTCTTCATCTTAGATCAATCACCACCTTTTTGCTTGAATACCCAAAAGAATGCACTTGACTCTTTTCTCTTTCCTCTCCTTTGTCTCAAAAAAATATGAAGACTGTTATGTCTTCTTCCTCCTTCTATAGTTTGCTAATCTAATTCTAATATAACTTGAAGTCCCAATTTCTAGTGTAATTATAAAACAACTAAAATATTTATTCCTAGTGTAATTATTATACAACTACTAGACCTCATTACTAATTTAATCACAATATGACTTAAAATCCCAATCCCAATCCAAGTCCAAATATCATTTTTTTTTCTTTTCCCTAATCCAATCACGTTAGCCACTAATACTATTAAATATTAATTTCTTCACTAAAAGGACTCCAAGCAATTTATGTAAGGTCCATTACATAATTCAAAATCAGTATAATTTTCTAACTATTCTTTACACAAGCACCAAAAAATCCGAGGTATTACACTTCTAGTATCTGAATGGCGTGAGTGGATCGATCGAAGGGGGAAGAAAAAGATGAGCCCGTGGAGACCGTCCTCTAACCTACGAGCGTATCTTACTAGGGATAGTCCAGTGAGCGCAAGGGTTGTCCACGTGTTTCTAATCCCATTTTTAGGGAAAAGTCACTGGTACCTAGTTTGCTATGAACCAACATAAAAAGTCGTATCAGTCATCGACAGTCTCCACGACGATACCATCCATATACCTGCGTTGCGGATGTACAAAGCCCAGTTGGATGCTATGGTAATCTTACGATTGTTGTTTAATGCTTATTATAACTCGCCAATTGTAAATGCTAACTTGTGTCTTACGCCGTTTTCTATTTCTCGCAGAATCTATTTTGTGCCATGGTCTATTCTATCCTGGATATAAGACTGCCAGCGAGGCCAAAGCTCCAATTCTGATTGAAGAAGAGGAGGCCCAAGCAACATAATATACTTCGAACTGCTGCGTCTTCGTCTGCATGTACATGGAGTATATTTGTCGGTCTGAGAGCCTCAGGGTGGTCGTCTCAAGTCAAGAATGCGTAGAAGGCTTTAGATATAGGATAGCTTGGCAAATTATGAAAGGTCGGCCTAGAGGGATTAGGTTTATTGAAAATTCGTCTAAGAAGGCGAATCTGACTCAACATGAGGACCCCAGTTGACATTGTAACATTTGACTCATTTTTTTAATAAATATTAATTATTTTTATGAAAGCTGTCATTGATTTGATTTGATTTGATTTATGTTAAGATCAGTTGATTTTGTGTTGAAGATGATTGATTTGACTGATTTGTGTTGAAATCAGTTGACATTTGATTTGATTAGATTTTGATTTGAGTTGACGTATATATTTGGGTTTTTTTGATCTCATTGAGAATGATTGAATGGTGGGAAACAAAATGGTAGAAAGTCCAATAAATTGTCTCTGCTGCAGCGTCCGCTACATAGTCCAGCAGACGCTCGTAGCCCCAAAAATTTTTCTAAGTGTTGAAGTTAAGAGTTTCTGCTGCGCCGTCCGCTACACAATATAGAGGACATGTAGAAAACAAAAAATTTTCTGTGTTTAAGTTCAGATCTTCTGCTGCGCCGTCCGCTACACAATGTAGCAGACGTGTAGAAAACAAAAAAAATTTATGTTTAAGTTTAGTGCTTCTGCTTGCGTTGTCCGCTACATAGTGTAGCGGACGTGTAGAAAACAAAAAATTTTCCAAGTGTTGAAGTTCAGAGTTTCTGTTGCGTTGTCCGCTACATAGTGAAACGGATGTATAGAAAACAAAAAATTTTCTAAGTATTGGAGTTTAGGGAACCTTCTGAACCATCCGCTACACAATGTAGCGGGCACTTGTAGGCGTAAAAAATTCCCTCTGTTGCGTCGTTCGCTGCATAGTATAGCGGATATATAGAAAACAAAAAAAATTTCAAGTGCTGGGAGTTTTAAGACCCTGCAGAGCCGTCCGCTACATTGTGTAGCGGACATAGAATTTCCGTCGCTAATTCTGTTTTACGTATTTTAATTTTTTTTTTATGAAATTAGCGACAGAATAATTGTTTTAGCGACGGAATCAACAATCTCAATATCTCAAATGCACGTTTAACATTCAAAAATCAGTTAACAATATAAAATCACCGATCAATAATCACAATTCTCATATGCATAATTAAGAACCTAAAATTATCAAACAAATTAAAATAACACAAAATTGTTCAAAATGCACATATCCGATGCGATTAATTTGATTTAGGATTTAATTAGGGCTCAGAGTTCAACATTGGGGGAAAGCTTTTTTACAAGTGCTTTGATCAAGCACCAGCACTTAAAAACGCATATGCCCCATGTGTTCAAAGATTACAAAGTCCCCTAGATAGAGGTCATGCTGTTGTACCAATTTGTTCCAACCCTCTTCAAAACAAATTTCCTCTTGGTCGCGCTTTTTCTTGATTTTAACAAGCCATGACCCCTTGCGGCTAGTTAAAGTTACTTCATTTGATCTCATTGTGGTAAACAATCTGCAAAAGGCTACTGGTTTGGCCTAACATATTCATAATACAGTAAGACTGGTAAGTTTTTTTTTACCAAAGATAAAACTTTTAACACCCACGAAAACCCAGAGAAAGAGGGATGGCCCACAAGTTCTGTATGAAAACCAGGCATCATGACCTTGAAGAAGTGTCTGCCGACTGAAACGTCCTTGTTCACCAAAGCAGAAGCCATCAGGATGGATCTATCGCCGGAGGTGGCACCGCGCGGGGGGAGGACGGGGATGTCGCTGGAGGCGCCGCGGCGTTGAGGGGAGGACGGGGTTGTCACCAGAGGTGGCGTGGCGTTAGGGGGAGGACAGTGGTGTCGCCAGAGATGTGGGTCGCCGTGGAGGGGGTCGCGGGTGGGTGAGATGTTCAAGACAGATAGAGAAATGGGAGAAAGAAGAATGGCCCGATCTGATTAATATTAAATAAGAGTTTGACGTCCACTACATTGTGTAGCAGACACTAAGAACAGCAAAAAAAAATTTATGCAGCGTCGTCCGTTACATTGTGTAGCGGACCCATAGAACACCAAAAAAGATTTACTCTGCAGATCTGTCTACTACATTGTGTAGCGGACATAAAGAACACCAAAAATTTCTAAGTGTTGGAGTTTTAAGACTCTGCAGCGCCGTCCGCTAGATTGTGTAGCGGACATAAAGAACTCCAAAAAATTTCTAAGTGTTGGAGTTTTAAGACTCTACAGCGTTGTCCGCTAGATTGTGTAGCGGACATTAAAGACAACCAAAAAATTTATGTTGGAGTTTTTAGACTCTGCAGAGGCGTCCGCTACATTATGTAGCGGACGGGGCAAATAAAAAAAACCTGAACTTAGATTTGATGGCTCTCATAGGTCCATCAGAAATAAAATTCCAATCTTTGGTGGAAAGATTATTAGAGAAAAATTACAAAAAATTATTACAAAAGTCAAACAGACTTGATGGCTTTTATAAAGAATTAAAGGTCCACTGCAGCTTCTTCTTCCTCATCTTCGGCGTCATCTTCTTCCTCGTCTTGCAAACCCCCTGGACTTATCCCCAGTGCCTTGTAATGGTTCCACTTGTTATGGTCGGTCATTTTATTGCACAATGCACAATTCTCAGCTTTTTAGGTTGAGTTGCCTGTTCAATAGAGCTCTTCATCCGCGTAGATCTCTTGCGGCCTTTCATTTGCGATATAATTGGATCCAAAGGCCGGATATCATTGTCGTCTTCCTCCCCCGGCTCGTCATCTTCTGATCCCGTTGTAGGCTCAGTGTCAACCGCATTGCTGACTGAAGCTGCTTCCAACTGGTCGACGATGGGCTCTTGCTGCTGAGCTACCTCGAGGAGATGTTTATATCCGGCCATTGTAGCAGCACCTTTACGGACAAACGGGTGAACATTGTCACCAGATGATTATACCGCAACGTCTCTGATTCTTCAAAGTCAGTATACGGGTGCTCCGGAAAGGCAATGGTACCGTGCAACCTGTTTGCACCTTTCGTCCACCGTGGCAGGACATATTTATCAGGGATTGTCCTGATATTCTTTTGGGTAAAAACCGCAGAATGTGTCTACACAGGATGCCATGGAACTCAAACTTCTTGCAAACACATGTCACCGAATCTGTCAATGTGTCATGGCTCACCGTATAAATTCTGCGCAGCTTCTCAGGGACGAGGTCATTCACGAGCGAATAAACCTTGTACTCACGCGTAGACATTTCTGCCACCTTATTTATACTGTATCGTCCCGATTTTCGCAGCTCTACTTGGTATAGCATGAAGATCTCCTTCGTATAGACTTTGGCACCGTTCAGCTCCAGCGGGGTCTCAAGCAACCTTCTCCTTTGTTTGTACGTGGTTGCAAAGTCTGCAGCCCTTTCTTTTACGAATAACGAAGCAACCACTTTTTGTGCGGATGTGACGAAACTCTTCAAATTGGTAGTTGTACCCACATAACTATCGAACGTGGCATTCATAGATTCACTCCTGCCCGTCGTTTTCATGCCCGCATAAAAATACCTCCTCGTGTAAACGCCAATCCATTGCTCTTTGAGCTCGTACAAGTGCTGGAGCCACTCGTTGTCTTGCAATGAGTAATCCTCAACAAGCTTTTCCCACCTCTCCTCGAATTCCTCAATCGTTAACAACTTGTTAAAATCATGTTTAAAGTCTGGATACTTTGCGTACACGTGATGCAGACGTTCAGGGTATTTGTTGCTTATGTGCCAAGTGCACAAGTTGTGTCGAGTGTCTGGGAAGACGGTAGCAATAGCCTTCTTCATTGCCAAATCTTGATCGGTGATGATAACTTTGGGTGCTTTGAAGTTCATTGCTTCCAGCCACGTCCTAAACAACCATACAAAAGAACCCTCGCTCTCGTCCCTTAACAAGGCGAACCCGAACAGGATGGAGTGATAATGATGATTGACGCCCGTGAAAGGAGCGAACGGCATCGAGTACTTGTTGGTACGGTATGTGGTGTCGAAAGTCACGACATCCCCAAAATGCTTATAAGCTAGCCTCGAACGACCGTCGACCCAAAAAATTGTACTAACTCGATGCTCGTCGTCAAGTTTATAATCGAAGGTAAACTGCGGGTCCTCCATCTGCATCCGTTTCAATAGGCTCATTGTGGATTGAGCATCATTGAGGTCATACGCGGCTCGTCTATGGGTTCGGACCGCGTTACGAACGTCTGTCGTGTTAAAGTTTAAATTTTGAATTCCCCCAGCCTGTTCAGCAAGAACATTAACAATCTCGATAGGTCATATCCGCGCATTGCTCATTGTGTGAATTAGGCTCCTCGCGACCTTACCCATCTTCTTGTGTTGATGCATCTGACTCACCTTAGAAAGGGTTACTAACGGGTGATTGTGTGCCAGTTCCAGGCTGGTAATAAGCCAATGATCTTGCTTGGGTTTATAGCTTACGAACATCTTGACCTGGCAATTTGTGCTCTCAAAGCAGTCATGTCTTCTACGCGAATATCTAAAGACCGTGTGTAAAAGTATTTGTCAACGGTCATTTAAGATATTAGATTAGATGCAGGCCTTAGAGGGAGATCTAAAGTCAAGAACATAATCACGACTAGTTGTTTGTCAGGTTTGTGTTACTTTTGTAAGACAAAAGTCCTTTTTCTTTTTTTAACCAAATGGCAACAAGATAAACAAGGAAGTAGCAAGTGATAAATCATCCATTGGAAACAACTAATCAGAATGGGACAACCATCGCCTCTATCCATAAGCGCGATACCATATCAAATTCATATTTTAAGATAAACTTTTGTCGGAGCAAACTCTTTGACTATGAAAGAAGTAGGCAAAGAAACATTCTAGGTCATCAAGCGACATAATCTTTGGTAGCGTTTGACGACAATTAGGTAGCGTTTGAAATCTATTTGGTTCGCAGTTTTTTCTCCAGTTTTGTAAACTGGAGGAAAAAAAACGTGTTTGACAAATTTTTTTTTTCTTCAGTTTTGAAAACTAGTTTTAAAACATGACTGTTTTTTAAAACTTCCATTTTGGAGTTTTGGGTTTCTAGTTTTGGTTTCCATTTTGAGACCACCACAAACCCCTCACCCCCCTCAACCGCCACCGCCATCGCCACCGCCACTGCCACCACCCGCCGCTACTGCCCACTGCCCCTTGGCCGCCACCACCCGCCGCTACTCCCCACTGCCCCGTGGCCACCGCCACCCGCTAACACTGCCACCGTCCACCACCACCCACCGACCACCGCCAACAGCCGGCACCGCGCTGGCCACCGCCACCCGCAGACAACGTTGCCCACACCAGCGCCACCAACACCAAAGAAAAAATTCAAAATAAAAACTGGGTGATCAAACACCCATTTGTTTTTGTAAAAAATAAAAACTAAACTAAACTGGTTTTGGTTTTTATTTTTTTAGAACTAAAAAACAAAAACTGAAAGTAATATCAAACAAGTTTTCAGTTTTTTTCTCTAGTTTCATAAACTAGAGGGAAAAACCATGTTTGGCACACAATTTTTATTTTTTTTTCCCTTCAGTTTTCAAAACCAGTTTTTAGAACATGATTGTTTTTTTAAAGGCTTAATTGCACTGTAAACCCTGTGCTTGCCAAAGAATTGCAACCAAAACTCCAAAGCTTACAACTCGACATCTAAGACCCCAACGTTTGCTATCTGTTGCAATCTCTGGAATTTACTAACGGGATTAATGATTTCATTACTTTTTAAGGATAGTTTTGTCTTTTTAATTTCTTTTGGCCGTACCTTCTTCTTCCACCTTCACTGCCACTTACTTCCCCACTTCCCCCTGTTCCATCGCTGCCCACCCCAGCCACTAGCCATAAGCACAATCAGGGTGCTTGTCTCATTGAAGTTTGGAGTACAAACTCCAAAATAACCAAGCTAGTTAAACTATAGGACTCGAGGTGCTTGTGATGTGCTTTTGAAGCAATCTCAAAACAAAACTCTGAGCATGATGTCCAACCTAATCTCCTCTTTTCCTAACGATATATTATTATTAGAGAGTATTCACATGCACCTAAAGAGTAGAGCATAGCCAGGCATCAATTAATTCAGGGTTGCTTTGGTGGGGAGGAACCATTTCTGGATTTATTTGGCTTTGTGAACCAAGTGGCTTATATAAATTGCTTATGGGGCCCCCACATGGTTGGAAATTTGCCTAAGCTTTTGTCTCTCCCTCGTCCATCCTAGCAATGTTTTACATAAGATACTCGGGTCAAATACAGCAAGTGGGGTAGCGGTAGAGAGGCGGGACAGTGGAGAGTGTTGCGACGTATTTTTGGCGAAGGATCAGATAATGCCAAATGGCCTTCCTAACCTCGTCGCAAGACCGGAAGAGAAGGGTAGTGGTCAGAATCGGCGGCGACAGGGGCCACAGCTATGGTGAGTCGAGGTGGAGGCTGTGGTGATCAGGGCAGGTGAAGGAGCAGAAGGAGAAAGAAAAAGGAAGAAAAGAAGGAAAAAATTACCATCCAATCCTTCCTTTATTTTGATCTTATCCGTCGAAATTGGTTCAAAAAGTTTATTGCTGAATTGTTTTTTAAAAAAAATCTAAAGGACAGAAATGCCCTTAAAAAGTAATGAAATCGTTAATCCCGTTAGTAAATTCCAGATATTGTAACATATGGCAAACGTTGGGGTCTTAGATGTCGAGTTGTAAAATTTGGAGTTTTGGTTACAATTCTTTGGCAAACACGGGGTTTACAATACAATTAAGCCTTTTTGAAAACTCCCACTTTGGGGTCTTAGTAGTGGTGCCGCCCCACCGCCGCCACTACTGACCTTGCCGTCGCCCCACAACCCCTGACATTGCCCCCGCCACCGCCACCCCCCCGGCTGCCCCTGCCACCGCCATTACCCCAGCCCCCCCACCAACCCCGCCTCTGCCACCACCGCTGCAGCCACCAAAAATTTTTTTTAAAATAAAAACTGGGTAATCAAACACCCAAAATAAAAATTGGGTAATCAAACACCTATTTATTTTTGAAAAAAAAAATTAAACTGGTTTTTATTTTTTTCTTTTGAAAATTGAAAACAAAAAATGTAAGTGATTTCAAACAGATTCTTCATCTTCGAAACTCAAATATACCAAAGGAGATTGGGATAAACCAAACAATCCACTCTCTTAGCGGAAGAGATAACAACTTTCTCAACACGAGACCACGAGCACCAAAGATGCTAGATGGAGCTAAAACATCATGGGTAAAAAATTCTTCCTTCTCAAAATCAAAACATGTTAATAACTTTGTTTCCTTTTTTTCTATTAACCCGCTTACTGTTTTGACAAGTTGCATGCCATGGCTATAGCAAAAGTTTTTATTGATTATAAATCGAATAAAGTAACGAAGTTTGGTACATGATTTTGTAGCAATATACTGTTTCGAGAGCGCACTTTTGCATGCCATTGACGTCAAAAGGGAGACACTTACGACCATCTAATTACTCCCATTTTTTTTTTGTTTCATTTTTTAGAATTACAAAAAGTAAAACACCGGAGATTAATAATGTTAAACTTTTGCAAGGAATTAGTGATTAGTTGTTGAATTGGATATTTCTAGAAACAGAATTCAGGAAAGGATAAAACCAACTGAGAAAAACAGAATTCGGTGGGAATGGAGGATTTTCTTCACTATTATTTTTAAAAACAAAAATAGTTTCAAAAAGTAAGGCCAATAACCAAAAAGGTCGTTGTAGTATAGTGGTAAGTATTCCCGCCTGTCACGCGGGTGACCCGGGTTCGATCCCCGGCAACGGCGTCTCACAGTTTTTCTACTTTTACAATTTCTCACATTTAGCCTTTTTATTCCCGCCATTTCAACTTCTCTCTCGCAAGCACACACACAACACGCACACGCGCTTCAATGGCGAAACCGGACGAAGAGAGATCGGACGGTTTGGAGATCATCTCAATCGGCGCGCTGTACGAAGGTCCATGGGAGAAGAAGTACTGGAGCTCCTCTAGGGTTCGACTGCATTCCTTTCAACCTCTATCAAGATATGCGTGCGTGCGCGCGCGCGCGTGTGTGTAACAGATGCGTGTATGTACTTAGATTTGCTTTGGCATGGGCTGATGTTCGGGATTGGATGATTACGAGATTTATTGTACATTTTGAGCTAATTTTGATCATTTTTTCTGGTTAATCTACGATGATTTGCGTTTAATTTTATTAGACAAAAACTGTTGAGCTGACGAGAGGGTGTTAATAAGTTTTAGTGTTACACAGGCTACGACGAAGTAGGATTAGGTATTTGCGCGTGTGTGCGTGTATGTACAGATGAATGTAGATATTAAGATTTTGGTTGACACGAGCTTATATTTCTAGAAATTGAGGTTCTGAATTTGGTTGTAGATTTTGAGCTGATTTTGAATAATCTTTTTAGTTGATCCACGAAATTTTGCAGTTAACTTGTTAGAAAACAACTGTACAATGGACGAGCCGGTGTTAATACAGATTTAGTCTTACAGAAATTACGACAAATAAAAATCAGGTAAGTGTAAGTGTCCATCTGTGCATTTTGTATTTGTCTATGTGTGTACAGATAACTGTAGATTTTAAGATGTGGTTTATATGAGCTGGTTTTCCAGTATTGAATGATTCTGGATTTTATTGTATGTTTTGAGCTGATTTTGATAATTTTTTGGTTAGTCTACCGAAGATTTGCAGTTGATTTATGAGAAAAAGATTGTTGAGTGAGCGATAGGGTGTTGATGAAGCTTGAGTGTTATAACTATGACGGATTCGACTTCGGCATTCTTTTTGTTGGGGGTGTGTGCGTCTCTGGGCGTTTTGACTTTTGACTGATATTTTGACCGAGTAAACACGCGGAGCATTATTAGGTATCAAATAGTGGGGTAGTTCCAAGAGCTTAGTTGGCTAAAACTTTGAAATGGCTTGAAATTGTATGACTCTGGATTTTATCGTTGTTGCTGATTTTAATCGAAATTTTTGGTTAATTTGCAAAGATTTTTAGTTTATTTATAAGGAGAACAATTGTGCGGAGGGGAACGTGTTAATAAAGTTCGAGCTTTATAGAAAATTGACGAATCAAAATTTTAGGTATTGTGCGTGTGTATGTCTGTGTTTTTGTGCGTGTGCTTTGCGTTGTGTGTCTGTGTGTGTCAGTTTGTGTTGTTGTGTCCGTCTGAGTGTTAGTGTGTGTTTTTCTGTTGTGTGCTTTTTGTGTGTGTTGCTGTGTCTATGTGAGTGTTAGTGTGTGTGTTAGTGTGTGTTTGTTTTGTCTGTCTCCCTTTTCCGTATGTGTCGTTGTGTCGTGTGAGTGTTCGGTTGCGCGTGTGTGATTCACTGATGTTTTGACTGTATAAACATGTGAAACATGTATCCTTCTATCCACATCTAATAGTGGGGCAAATTTGAGAGTTTATTTGGCTAAAACTTTGAAATTGCAGAATTTTGAAATCATTCAATGTTTTGACTGCGATCTAGCTTAGAGAGAAAAGATGCCTAAGATCTTAATAATGAAGGCAAACATAAGTTTGAGTGGGGGGCTTCAAATTAAGAACAATGTATCAATCAATTTGCAATTAGTTTCAATGCGTTGGTAGCATTGCCAAATGAGATACTTTAGTGTTTTTATCTCTTCTGATGTGACAAACAATTGCCATCAGTTCTAATTTGTACTTAATGTCCTGCAAGTTGCTCATCAGGGAGTTAACAAGTCGGGGATATAGAATGTTTCCTGCACTTACAAATTGAATCTAAGAGAGTAGCCACTCTGACCGAGCTCATTCGCATAGGACTTTGTTACGAGGCAAGCATAGGGTTGCTCGGCTTGGGTATCCAATGGGGAAAAGAGAAAGAAAAAAAAAAGCTCGCTTATTGTACTATTTGTCAAATAAAAGATTTGGAGATCCAAAGACAAAATGGTTTGATTCAACACTGCTTTGGTCTGTACCAATTCGATTTACATACGGCCCTTCAAATTTGGGGATTTCTCGTATTTCAACTAATAGTGATTGATATTATGCTATTTGCATTTTATCTGTATTCTATGCTCTAAAGGTATTAAAGGACCTTTATTCAAAGTGAGTACCTGACTCAAGATATCTGGGCTTGCCTGACTTATACGCTGTTGGTTGCAATTCAATGGTTAGAGTTAGAATATTTACCCTTTTGTCTGCAGATTAGTTCTTCTGATGGACAGTCAAATTCTGGGCAAACTCCTGATATTGCGTGGGAAAGCTTTGAAAGGAAAGGCTGTTCTCACATGAAATTGTGGCTTGGAAAGAGATTCTCGGGCAAGATAGATGGCGTGGAGGTACATTCTGACGCCTTGAACGAGTAATTGGTAATTAAGCTGCATTTATAAGTCTGCTAGTTGTTTTTTTTGACTGTTATAATATGTTAGTGTCTACTAGAAGAGGCTGGAACCTTGGGGAGACCATTATTAGCAACTTTTACAATTTTTACTCCAACCTATCCACAATTTGAAGCTTTATTTCTTGCAACAGTTTTCTAATGCCATCGCCTTATATTGTGATCCTCGTTGAATGTATTTGGGTTTTGTTCTCCGTTCCATATGAACTTGTACGAGGCATTTCTACTAATTCTTCTCTTAAAGTTTCTTTCCTTTGCCATTTTTTTTTTGCGTTCTGTGGAAAAGTGAGCTTTTGACTAATGTTGTCAATGTGATATGGTGCTTGCATGGTTCACTTGGATTAGAACTGTTGTGAAGATATAATAAACATAAGTTGGATTGGAAGTGGAAGTGAGGCGATTATGTAAGACTGAAAACACACATCTCTGTTCCTATCATTAGAAGCCACCAGCTTCAAAGGAAGAGCAGATTCCTTCTTGTATACAGAGATACGTGGTAGTATATGTGGTGTGTGCAATACTTCTCTATTTAATTTTTCTGACATGGAAGTAAGGGGATGAAAGGATATATGCCACTACAAGTATATTGTTTACACTTGCCATGCTAATAAGATCAATTTTTTGCTCTGTAACAGTGATATGCCTGCGCTCAGAAGTATGATATAATTAGCTGGATACTGTTATCTGTAAAGTTCACCATGTACAGAAGACAACTGAAAATTCTATATAAAACAGTCATAGTTTTTGCTTGCAGTCCGGAACACCAAAGAACAAAAATTGGAAGCAAGCCTATCTTTCATTCTTTTGCAAGTTATCCCCATGACAACATTTGGATTAAATATGTTATTCACTTCTATGTAACAGAAGTATATGTGGTTCTGGATTAAGTAACGATTCTTGAACTAGCTGACACCTACAACTAGTTTATGCTAATTTCTAACCATATGCTATTTGTTCCAAGGCTTTGTTCTTGTTCTTGGTCATTTAATGCCAAAAGGAAGCTTTTTAGTAGTCAATAAAGAGCTGAAGCGTATTTTGTTAGAAACTCATGGGGTTGTACCTCTTGAATGTTCTTAATTATCTTTAGCAGTTGGGCTGATTGGTTTTAACATATTTAAGCTAGCTAGTTTTTAAGCTGGCGCCTCTTAGCAAGCTTAACTACCATCAGCACAATTCTGTAGACGCGAGTTTTAAAAACTCATTTTCCTTATGTATCATATTATGTCTAATGTGACTCTTTCTCTTTGCAGTTTTTTGGATTCAAAAACCCATTTGTCCAGAGGCTACTTTGGGAAGTGGTGGCAAATGTCAGTGGAACTGCAGAATCGAGTTTGCTATCTTCTGACTTATGTAATGGGGCATCTGGATCAATGCAGCATACTCAGTCTATGGAATCATGCAGAGAGTTCTGTACAGATGCTGATCTGCTCCCACAATTGGGAAAACTGCATTTTATGGGGAAAAGAACCAGGACAAATCGAATCACTGAGATGAAGTCAAAGAGTGAGGGTAGTATTAAGAAACTCAGATCTCGAGATTGGAAAGAGAATGCCGATTCTTCAAATCGTAAAAAGAGGAGTCTAAAGAGTCACAACAGCAGGAATTCTTCGACTTCCTCCTTTCCAAATGAAAAGCACGACTCTCGTAATAGTTCTGGAGTTTTGCCCGCATCACCAAACTTGGAAACTTCGATAGAGGAAGAAAAGAAACTGTTCTCAGCCAAAGATGGCCCATCTGCTATTTCTTTTGACTTTTCTGAGCATCTCAAAGAGGAATGTCTCCTTCCCAAAGATACAGAGAAGCTCCTAAGTTCAGAAAACTTGCAGCCACCGAAGAATAAACTGTCCAAGGATAAAGAATATGTAAGAGCATTATCCTACATCAACTTTATTACTCTTGCTCCACAATGCAGCAAAGTCTTGGCAATTTAATTATTTTAAAATATCTGAACTATGTAGCTATGTAATTTGCAATCTCATGAAAATAAGAGCAACTGGAAGAATATTTCGTAAAGATCCTTAGTTTAGTCATTTTCTCTCTCACCCGTTTCTTGGTGATGTTTCTTAAAAATCTTTGGGTGTTGGTCATTAATCGGTGAATGTATCAGGAAAAAAGTTCTTAATTTTTCACAATATGATAGGTCAAAAGTTGCTGAGAGGCAAGGATGAAAAATTTCTCACCCGCATGCCTTCTCCCTGCGTTCAGCAAGTGTCCTCTTTTACATGCAGATAATACGTCTCAGGCTCTGCTGGATTACCCCAAGGAAAGTCTCTATGATGTGAATCAAGAGTTGATTGCTGCACATACTGTTATGTCGGAGAATTTGGGAACTGAGTCATATCCAGAAGACGAAATGGCCACTTCTACCCAAAATGTCAATTTTGATAAGAATGCTTGTGATTCGGTTGGTCACGAGATTGCCAAGTCAATGATAAAACTTTCGCTTCCGCGAGCGCTTCCTTTGCTCAAGACGTTCTCAAGAAAGAAAAAAGCTGCCACAAACCTTTCGCGAAGTCCTCTTCTTAGGATACAATCTCGGAACCCAAATAAAGGCACTAACCTTTCCTTGGATGTTGCCTGCCCTGGAAATGACTATTATTTATCATCAACATTACCTTCTTCTTATTGTCGTGTACATTCTTCTGACCGGTTGTTTTTTTTATAACCATGCAGCACAATTGCTTACTGAGAATTTGCACAAGGAACAGCTGGAGGGAAAAGTTCATGTTCGAGGTACAGATCTTAATTCAGTGCTCCCTAGTTGCGCAGAGGTAGCATCTACTGTTCCTCATTGCCTTGAGAATGATCTGTGGAGTATCCCTGTTAGCAATCAGTTACTACCGTTACCAGATCGAACTACATTTTGTCAAGACGCATGTAGGCCTGAAACCATGGGATTGCCTGCTAGACTTGATGCATCTCAAGGTTCAACAGTTTGTCGTGTTGAAACAAGTGAGAGAAAAGTAAGTGAGGCCTGCTTGACTTTTAACGAGGGGCCTCGTAGGGTTGATACTATCATATCCAACTCCATTCCAGGTTGCACAGCCCCCATTGAAAGGGATATGTGTAAAATTTCAGAAGAAAAGTCTGTAATCCTTGAAGTTCATTCTGAGAGGAAGGAGACCAAGACCTTGCCTGGTTATACTGAAGGTATTCTTCTGGAGCCAACCTTTTCCTGTTCAAGGGTTTACGGTCTTTAAATGGCAAGGATGTGACAAAGTTGATTCTATTTAGTTCTTGCAGCTTCTAACTTTCCTTCTTCAACTGTGAGATAAAAAGCATATATCTGAAACATACTTTCTAGCCAGAACTAATAACATATTGGAAGCTGAGTGTTCCAAGAATGTGTTAAAAAACTGCCATGCAATCATTTCAAAGATTTAAATTTCATATAGTTAATATTGGCTAAGTCCATTAGTTGTTGTGTTTCAGCAACCACTGGTACAAGTGATGCAATACTAGTTGCGGCGGAGGGGTTCGAGTTAAGTCACATAAAGTCTGAAGGTTCATTCTGTAATGTCCCTCCGGTTGCACAGCATTGCAATGATAATACTTCAGAAACTGTTTCACATGGAAACATTACTCCAGCCAATGGCGACAAGGAGCTCGTCAGCTGCCAGGACCTCGTTGAGCTTGATGGTTCCTGTCATGGTTGCAGAACCAGGGGGCAAGTTTTTGTGAGAACATGAATTAAAGCAAGGAAGTCAGAGATGAGACTAAAACAAAGTGTAGTAGTGGTGAGCTAAAGGGTGTGCTTGAGCTTGTGGGTTGCTATGTACATCCCATGCCTATTTCATTGGTGTTGTTGAGAGCAAATGTGAATGAAATCCACTTTCGTGTTTTATGTGGCTATTTTTTGTAGGACAGGACCATGTTCATCTACAAGGCTCCGACCAAAGGGGAAGGGACAGGAGCTCCCTCTTTTAGTGGTTATGCATCATTAATGATGCCAGCTTCAAGAGAAGTAGGTTATTTATTCCCTTGAGACTTTTCTATAAGAATCTCTCTTGATTTTCACTCCTCCTACACTGTATAACATGCATTTCTTTTCTCCAGATTGCACTAGATACTTCTGGTTTGCATTTCACACCAGATGGGCAGTGCCTTGTTCTCTTGAACAACATAAAAACTCCTTATCGCAGGTTGGCGAAGTCTTATCAGTTTAATAAAGCTAATAATAATCACACTCCACTATTTTCCCCTTGTGATCCAGTTTGGTCACTAAAAATCTAAAAGTGTCACTAGTAAAATAGTGAAACTAGTAAAATGTGGAGTGCGGTTGACATTTTCCCTTAAGCAGACGTGGGCCATAAGTTGTGTACTTTTCTGTTCATGTTCAGGCAAGGAAAAATTCATTGTCCGTGCTCAACCTTAACATCAGATTGCTTTGAGAAGAATGCAGTAAAAATTGTGCAAGTAAACCTTGGCTATGTTTCAGTTTTGCTCAAATTGAGAACAACGGACAGCGTACTGTCCTGCAATTTTTGATATGGAGGCTAACTTTAGAAGTAACGCCACGCAGGCGCCTACTGGACGCTTACGAGGACGCTTATGAGGCGATGACTGGGCAAAGTCTCCAGAATATTCTATACTTTTCTTGTACATAAGGATAGATCAAGAATATTCTAGAATGGTAGAGAACCATGTAAATAGTTAGAGAATTCTAGAAGCAGAATATGATCTGTAGGATCGAGTGTATCTCCACTGTCCGTCAAGAGGTGGACTAGTATAAATAGCCAAGGCCTCACTTGGCCAAAGCACACGAGTATTCTTGTAATCAAGCAATACAAGCATACATTCTCCAAACTCTCTCTTGTATTCTTCTCTTGGTTCTTTTGCTTATAGCATCGCCCAGCCCGAGTGGAAGGCTAACTTAGCACGAGCAAGGGGCTCACTAGCTAAGTGCCGCACGGTTCGACGTAGCCAGAAAGTTCGGTCCGTGATAGGTGGTATCAGAGCTTGGTTACGAGGGGTCGTGCCAAGCAAGGAGCAACAATGGCAAGCAAGGATACTAGTGTGGGAGCATCCGGAGTTGCCGAGGAGAATGTCGTTGCGGAACGTGGGCGAGATCCACTACCACCCATCGGTGGGAAGAAGGGTGGTCGTGGCCAAAGCAAGTCAAGAGACACAATCGTTTCCTTGGATGAACGAACGTGTGTCTTGGAGGAAACCATGGGCGATGTGAAAGACCGCTTGGGCTATGTCGAGCAAAACCTCCAAACCTTGGAGGATCATGTGTTGGAGGAGCTCGAGTCGCTCAAGAAGGCCGTGATGGGTCAAGATGAACTGCGCACTCGATTCATAAAGTTGTTCGCGAATCTTCAAGAACAACTCGACGTGGTTAAAGTTGGCGTGGAGGAGACGAGGCAAGAAACGGCCATGTGCAAGAGGGCCATTGCGGGTGGAGCCGTCGTCACTCATAGTCCAAGGGTGGACGCGCCAAAGCCGAAGGAATTTGGCGGCAAGCGGGATGCGAAAGAGCTAGAAAAATTCATATGGCATATGGAGCGCTACTTTGAAGGTGCTAGCATTACGGATGAAAAGGCTAAGGTAAGGACTGCTACCCTCTATCTCACCGACACGGCTACTCTATGGTGGCGTAGGAAGCACAATTATATCGAGAAGGGTCTATGCACCATAGACACTTGGGATGTGTTCAAGAAGGAGATCAAGAGGCAGTTCTGCCCCGAGAACGTTACCTACGAAGCAAGGAAGAAATTGAGGGAGTTGAAGCATAAGAGTAGCATCCATGATTACGTGAAGGAGTTCACTACTCTCATGCTCCACATTCCCAACATGACGGAAGAAGATCTCCTCTTCAACTTCGTTGACGGCCTCCAAAATTGGGCTAAGCAAGAACTTCAATGCCGAGGCGTGAAGGACATTGACGAGGCCATAGCGGTGGCGGAGTCGTTAATGGAGTATGCAAGAGTGGGGGACTCCTCGAAGGGGAAGAATGCACAAGTGGCTTCGAAAGGTAACCACGCCAAAGGTGGGGGAGACAAACCCAAGGCGTGGTACAAGGGGAATAACCAAGCCGACACAAGCAAGTCCGAAGGCCATGGCAAGCTAGAGGAAAGGCGAGCCAAAAGCAAACCCAAGGACGGATGCTTCTTCTGCGGAGGGCCGCATTGGGCAAGGGATTGCCCACGACAAGGCAAGTTAAATGCCTTGGTCGAGGAGGACGAGGAGCCCGATAATGGAGCTGTGCACATGGGCTCGCTCCAAATCCTCAATGCACTTCATGCCAAAGCCGTGGCGAAGGTTCCGACGGGAGAGGGCCAAGCTTCTACGGGCAAGGGGTTGCTCTATGTGGAGGCTAAGTTGAACGGAAAGCCCACGCAAGTGATGGTTGATACGGGGGCAACCCACAACTTCATCCCAATGGAAGAGGCCAAGCGGTTAGGCCTCAAAGTGATTGGCGGCGGAGGATGGCTAAAGTCCGTCAACACCAACGCAAAGCCTCTACAAGGTGCGGCACGACAAGTGGAGATGTGCCTTGGTTCGTGGAGGGGCTTAGTGGATTTCTCGGTGGCCCCAATGGATGACTTCAAGGTCGTGATAGGCCTTGACTTCTTATGGCAAGTGAATGCCTTTGTGTTGCCTTACAGAAATGGGGTGCATATCATGGAGAAGGGAGCGTCGTGTGTGGTGCCTATGTCGGCGGGGACGTCTAGCGCCAAGACTCTAGCCTCCATGCAGCTGTCGGCGATGCAAATCGTGAAGGGAGTCAAGAAAGGAGAGGCAACCTACTTGGCGGCCCTAAAGATGGAAGACCATGTGGGGGACTCAACCGAACCACTACCGAGGGAGATCGAGGAAGTCCTTGCGGGGAACAAGGACGTGATGCCGCCCGAGCTACCGAAGCGGCTTCCACCTAGGAGGGAGGTGGATCATCAAATCGAGCTTGAGCCGGGGGCCAAGCCACCATCAATGACACCCTATAGAATGGCACCGCCAGAGTTGGAGGAGTTGCGGAGACAACTGACCGAGCTAAGGGAGGCGGGGTATATCCAACCTTCCAAAGCACCCTATGGAGCACCGGTACCATTTCAAAAGAAGCACGATGGATCGTTGCGAATGTGCATAGACTATCGGGCTCTTAACAAGGTAACAGTCAAGAATAAGTATCCAATTCCATTTATCGCGGATCTTTTCGACCAACTTGGAAGGGCTAAGTTCTTCACCTAATTGGATCTTCGGTCGGGGTATTATCAAGTTCGCATAGCCGAAGGAGATGAGCCGAAGACCACACGCGTGACGAGATACGGAGCGTTCGAGTTCTTGGTCATGCCGTTCGGCTTGACCAACGCCCCAGCCACGTTTTGCACTCATGAACAAGATATTCCATCCTTACCTTGATCGGTTCGTGGTGGTCTATCTCGATGACATTGTGGTGTATAGCAACACATTGGAGGAGCACGTGGAGCATCTCAAGACAGTGTTCGAGGTGTTGCGAAAGAACGAGCTTTATGTCAAGCGGGAGAAGTGCTCGTTCGCCAAGGAAGAAGTGCACTTCCTTGGTCATATCATCAAGGGCGGAACGCTTCAGATGGATAAAGAGAAGGTGAAGGCGATCAAGGAGTGGGAGGCGCTCACAAAGGTCTCCGAGCTACGGTCATTTCTTGGCCTAGCTAATTATTATCGGCAGTTTATCAAGGGCTACTCAGCAAAGGCAGCCCCATTGACGGACCTACTCAAGAAGGGAAAAGCATGGGAATGGTCCAAGAGGTGCCAAACTGCCTTCGAGGGGTTGAAGGAGGCAGTAACGGAAGAGCCAGTTCTAGCTCTTCCCGATCACACGAAGGTGTTCGAGCTACAAACGGATGCATCCGACTTCGCAATTGGAGGAGTGTTAATGCAAGAAGGACATCCAATAGCATTTGAAAGCCGCAAGCTAAATGACACCGAGCGGAGGTACATGGTGCAAGAGAAGGAGATGACCGCAGTGGTTCATTGCCTACTCACGTGGAGGCACTACCTATTGGGGAGTCGGTTCTTGATCAAGACCGACAACATAGCTACTAGCTACTTCCAATCTCAAAGGAAGTTGAGTCCGAAGCAAGCTAGGTGGCAAGATTTCTTGGCCGAGTTCGACTACGTGATGGAGTACAAGCCGGGCAAGGCCAACTTGGTAGCGGATGCCTTAAGTCGGAAGGTAGAATTGGCGGCTATGTCAAAGGCAAAGGGAGACATCCTAGAAGAAATCAAGGAGGGAATGGAGCATGATCCCTTAGCCAGACAACTCCTCAAGCTTGCGGAGAATGGGCAAACCCAACGATTTTGGGTGGAAGACGGCCTTCTCTATACGAAGGGCCAACAAGTGTATGTTCCCAAGTAGAACAACTTGAGGAGGAAGATCATTCGAGAGTGTCACGACACTCCATGGGCAGGTCATCCGGGGCAACGACGGACATACGCCTTGGTGGAGGCGTCATACTACTGGCCCCAAATGAAGGACGAAGTGGAGGCGTACGTGAAGACTTGTCTTGTGTGCCAACAAGACAAGGTGGAAAACCAATTGCCAGCGGATTACTCGAGCCTTTGCCTATCCCCGCACATCCGTGGGAGAGTGTAAGCATGGACTTCATTACGTGCTTGCCAAAATCGAAGGGATGTGGCTCGATAATGGTTGTGGTGGACCGGTTTTCCAAGTACGCAACATTTGTAGCATCCCCAGCCGACTGCACAGCGGAAGAAGCAGCTCGGTTATTTTGAAGAACGTGGTGAAGTATTGGGGGCTACCGAAGGTTATAGTGAGTGACCGAGACCCAAGGTTTACGGGTAAGTTTTGGATGGAGTTGTTCAAACTCCTTGGCTCGGAGTTGCACTTCTCAACGAGCTTTCACCCTCAAACTGATGGACAGACGGAACGGGTGAATGCTCTACTTGAGTGTTACTTGCGGCACTTTGTTAGTGCCAACCAGACAGATTGGGCGAGACTTTTCGACGTGGCTCAGTTTTCGTACAATTTGATGAGGAGCGAGGCCACAAACCAAAGTCCTTTTGAGATTGGCATAGGGCAACAACCGCTCACTCCCCTTACATTGGCGGGTGACTACAAGGGGAGAAGCCCATTGGCGGCGCAAGTAGCAAGGTCATGGAACGAGCAAGCAGACGTGGCGCGCTCTTACCTTGACAAAGCCGGGCGCAAGATGAAGAAGTGGGCAGACAAGAGGCGACGGACGAAAGAGTACAACCTTGGGGACATGGTGATGTTAAAGCTGCTTCCGCAACAGTTTAAGTCCTTCAGGAAAGTACACAAAGGGCTGATTCGAAAGTACGAAGGACCCTTTCCCATCGTGGCAAAAGTTGGGAAAGCATACTATCGGTTGGAGTTGACGCCAAAGTTGAAGATTCACCCGGTTTTCCATGTCAGTTTACTAAAGCCTCATTATGATGACAAGGAAGACCCAAGCCGTGGAGAGAGTCATAGGTCACCAACAGCGGTGGTGAAGTCCTATGACAAGGAGGCCGAGTACGTGCTTAGCGACAGGCTCGAACGAAGACGAGGTATTCCACCAACGCGGCACTACTTGGTGAAGTGGAAGGGATTACCAGAGAGAGAAGCTACATGGGAATCAGCAAATGATCTTTGGCAATTCCAAGACATCGTAGACCGATACCGCGAGGAAGTTGCGACGAGGGCGTCGCGAGATTAGGTGGGGGAGAATGTCCCGCAATTTTTGATATGGAGGCTAACTTTAGAAGTAACGCCACGCAGGCGCCTACTGGACGCTTACGAGGACGCTTATGAGGCGATGACTGGGCAAAGTCTCCAGAATATTCTATACTCTTCTTGTACATAAGGGATAGATCAAGAATATTCTAGAATGGTAGAGAACCATGTAAATAGCTAGAGAATTCTAGAAGCAGAATATGATCCGTAGGATCGAATGTATCTCCACCGTTCGTCGAGAGGTGGACTAGTATAAATAGCCAAGGCCTCACTTGGCCAAAGCACACGAGTATTCTTGTAATCAAGCAATACAAGCATACATTCTCCAAACTCTCTCTTGTATTCTTCTCTTGGTTCTTTTGCTTCTAGCATCGCCCAGCCCGAGTGGAAGGCTGACTTAGCACGAGCAAGGGGCTCACTAGCCAAGTGCTGCACTGTTCGACGTAGCGAGAAAGTTCGGTCTGTGACAGTACGCTGTACATTAGTTTGTGAACCTAATATTCTTCTTGGTAGTGACGAGACTGGAAGACTATACCATTGGGTCATGAAGTCAACATGGAGGTGATGTTTTTGGTTTTCCAAGTTCCTTTATTCTGCTTGTTCTTCTAGCCATTGCTTCCCCTGGTGTTGTATTAGATTTTGGGTCTATCTGGAAGGCATTTATCTCTCTCTTTTTCCCTCTATATATATATATATATATATATATATATATATATATATATATATATATTCACTATACGTGCATATTTATATGAGCATTTATTGATTTTTTAGTGGTCTCTGATAAGTCATTTAAGTCCTTGTTCTGATTATCGACAATATCTTATTAGCTTCCAGGACTGCTGTAAAAAGGACATTTTTCATCAAGTGGTATGTAACTCGCAGCACTGTGCACAATCTAGTGATCCTTTCCAGTTCTTGAATGAATGATTGCCCTAGAGTAGTGGAAGTTTCTTCTCATTTTAAATGCCTTAGGATGTATACCATCAGGCTGTAATGTGGTTAATACTCATTCTGAGAAGCTCATGCATTAAGTGTGAGGGGCGAGTGAATGTGAGCAATAATTTGGATGACTAGTTTTAGACGGTTAAGTTCACGAGTTTTTTTTTTATTGTGATGAGACTCTGTAATGGAGTAATATTGGAAATGTCTATATCCTGTTAAGCTTTAAGTATGTAGGTTTGGGTTGAAGGTATCTAATGTAGCTCAGTCAAGAGTCAAGACCCATGCTCCCCCATATTTTATGATAGTCAAGTGGTTTGAGTTTTGTCAATATAGATGCTAACTTCATGTAACAATACACATCCTTTTGGGTAAATTTTGAATTTCTTTCTGATTCTAGCAGTTCACAGACAGAGGAATGCTATTTGCCAACATCTGATTGTGCACCTCCGTATGTCTTGGAACTGAAGAGAATACCAACGTGCGATGCTCTGGTTATTGGTCATAATGGGCTTGGGGAATTTTGTTTATGGTATGCTGCCTCTTAGTGTTGTAAGAACTTTTGTAAAAATCACGTGCTTTGCACGTTATGTAGTGATTCGTAAGAAAAATGTTATAAACTTCAGTAAAAAGTACAATTAAAATTACTCAATATGACTTTACAGTTAAATCATAATAAATAATTCAGTTGTTAGCTACTGATCAAATACTCAAAAATATAGAAAGTATATTGCACAAAATATAGTTTACTTTCAAACCCGAAAAATGTATACTACCAAATAAATGTGTGAAGTTAATATGAGATTGTAGTAATGAGCGAAGTAATTTTACTATTGCTCAAAATCTAAGTTTTTCACATTGTATACATATGCATTAGATTAGTAATATTAAATACAAACTCAAAAAGTCCATCAAGAATAATTTATAATCCAGATCTTTATCGGATAATAAGACTTATAGCGATAGTTATTAGGGGTCAAAATATACCTTGGGTTTTATTTTTGTTTGGTAATGATCTAGTCTATTGCTTCTTTGTCCCCAAAAAAAATAATAATTCAGAGTATCTTTTACTATTTAATTCTTTTGATTCCAGATTCGAAGTTGCGATTAGATTTATTATATTTCTTAATTATACTTTTTTTTTCCTACTTTTCAATAAAATAATCTATAATATACTATAAATGTCTCTTGATAGTGTATTCTAAAGCTCTCTTTTATTCTTATCTAGAATGACGTTATTCATCTTAGTAGTACAATAAGGATTTTTATTTTTTAACATAGACTTACATGATAATATCATACATATTCATCTAAAAAGGCTATATATGTGTGTGCATGTGTGTGTCCTTTTGAAATCTATACCACGAAGTAAATGCGTAAAGTTGATTTCAGATAATAGTAATGAACTAAGTAATTTCAATAATGTTCACGAACTTACGCTTTTCAACCTATATTTTTACATATGAATTATAAGTTTAATTTAAATACAAATTGAATAAAAGTTTATCAAGAATAATTTATAACTCGGATATCATTCATCAAATAAAGACTTATATCATTAAAATAAAAAGGAAAAAAATATTACCTACGGTATAGAGTTTTGAAAGTTAAGAAAATTATTGAGTTAATTGCACCCATGACCTTAAGGTTCGGGTAAATTAAACGTGTGTACATTAGGTAGAACAAATAGCATTTATGTCTGTTGACCTAACGAAAATACTGAAAGATGAAAAGATCAGAATACCCATTACTTAGGAATGTAGTTCTTTAAATGTTAGTCCTCGTCCTTAATCTCACCATACAGCCCCACCACCACCACCACCACCACCATCATCTATTTACACTTTTTCAGCTTCAACATGAACGCAGACAACATAAATACATGCACTCCCACCTACACACCCGTACAACTGGCCATAATCGTATCTCACCGTCATCTTGTGCTTCAGTTTTCTCACCTTTCTTCAGCCTTCTCACACCAATCATTTGTCAGAGCTTTCTCACTCTAATCACTTACAATTCAACGAACCAAATGAACAAAAGTGAAAATTTGAATTTGGGATTTAAAATCTGGAAGAAGATGTATAAGATTCTTGTTTGCATCAAACTACTGCCCAACACCACTCTAGTCGCCACCATCATAAACCACCACAAGAGCAGCCTTTCACCACCACCGATCAGCCCCACTGCGTCCAATTAGTCCACCACCTATCCAATTCACCCACCGCTACCAGACAACACACATATAACTCTAATACAAATATATGATAATGTACTTGTCACAAACTCAACTTATAATCAACAGCAAAATTGTATGATCTAACGATTCTTATGCATTTACAATTTAAAATTAAACTTTAGTTATATGATAGTTTTAACGTACGAATATGCTTGTATTGAAATATATATACATGCAAAATATTAAATTTGTAGCATATACATGAACATGCAAATATGTAACACAAAATTAAAAAAAGATTGACTTTCTGACAAAATATTCAACTTAATTTATGTAGATTATGTTTATTCTGAAAGGCTATAGGCAATACTATTCTCTGCAAGTTATTTTTATTAATTAAAATTGATAGAGAAGATGTAGTAGCTCAGAGGTATTTGGCTTTAATCAAACAACATGCAGGAGTTCATGTGTGATTTTATAGATTTTCATACGATTTTTTCACTGAAAGACAAAAAAACTTTAGCCCTAACTAAAGGATAGATTCATAAGTAATTGTTTTAAGGAACAATGCTTGATAACAACACTCTAATTCAAAATGTGTATTTGATGGAAAGAAAAGTTTCAAGTAAAAAAACACCTCTAATTAAAACTACTTTTGTATGAAGACTTCAGTTTAAAAGGGCATTTTAAGAGGAAACAAAAAAAGATTAGCCATTTAACTCCAATCAGGAATTTATCCGCTATTCCTTTCGTTAGCGAATTTTCGGATGTGTTTTCGGAGGAACTCCCTGGTCTTCCTCCAGATTGAGAAATCGAGTTTGTTATAGATCTTATATCAGGAGCTGCTCCCATTTCTAAGGTTCCTTATCATATGGCCCTAGCCAAGCTCAAAGAACTTAAGGTGAAATTTCAAGAATTGCTCGAGAAAGGCTTCGTTTGCCCAAGTGTTTGTCCTTGGGGTGCTCCTATTTTATTTGTAAAGAAGAAGGACGGAATGATAAGATTGTGTATTGACTATAGGGAGTTGAACCGTATTATAGTTCACAACAAGTATCCTTTCCCCCAGAGTGACGATTTGTTTGATCAAGTTCAAGGTGCGGAATACTTTTCCAAGATTGATTTGAGATCGGGTTATCACCAATTGAAGATTAGGAAGGATGACATATCCAAGACTGCTTTCTGCACAAAGTACGGACACATATGGATATAGAAAATCCTAAAAGACTCCAGTTTTACGATAGCTTCCTTATACCAATGTTTCGATACTCAAAATCTAGAATTAAACTTTAGGTTTATGATAGTTTTAATGTACTAATATGTTTATATTGAAATCTATATACATGTAAAATAATTCAAATCTATAACATATGTATCAACATACAAATATGAAATAAAAAATTTAAAAGGATTGAGTTTCTGACAAAATATTTTAATTTAGATATATTACATTTCTAGAAAAATGTTATAAAAAACTCTTTTATCCGCAAGTTATTTTCTTTAATCAAATATGTAACACACGCGCTCCATTCCCCACCCTCGACCCTTCACTATCGGCCACAACCACAGCCCACCATCATCGTCTTGTTTAATTTTCTCACCTTTCTCTCACCCCTAATCAATTGTCACAGCTTTCTCACTCCAACCACTTGCAACAAACCATCACAATTCAACAAACCAAATGAACAAAAATAAAAATTTGAATTTGGGGTGCAAAATCTGGAAGATATATAAAATTTTTGTTTGCATCAAACTATTACTCAACACCACGGCAGCCACCACCATTAATCACCATCATAGCAGCTTTTCACCACTACTAATCAGCCAACCACTGCATCCAATCAGCCCACCACCTGTCCAATTCACCTATCGTCACTAGATGGCCCAACATCGCCTCAAATTGACCGCTCGCAAACCACAATTGCCATCAATAAGCCTTCTACGACCCATTACACCTCTAGTTAAGACATCTACACACACTCAACTAATGTTATAGATTTATGATTTATTTGGCGGCTTTGAAACTTTCATGTTTGTACTGCTACCAAGGACGTTTATGGCGATGGAGGTGGGCAGACGGGGTGGGATAATGTGGAGCCGATGTTTATCGATGTCGGGATAAGGCGGGTGGTGCTGAGCCAGTTTGCCAACTTTCAAGCTGAGTACTTGCCAAGGAAGGTACGACTGCGAGGTAGGGGGAGAATTTGGGTTGGAACCCTAATTTGAAAATTTAGAATTTTTATATTATATATACATTGTAGATACAAAATGTGGGCAATATTGACATTTTAAAAAAATATGTATTTATGACATAAGTAAAAAAGCATTTTTTTAATGGATCAGTACTGCTTTACCTTTTGAAACTTAGTATCACTGATAGTATTTCACCGTAACTTCAGGGACACGGATTATTACGATGTTGGCAATTTTAAAGGTTACTTTTTGATAGGGTTTTTTTTAAAAGGTGAATCAGAGTCTTAGCATTGTATTTATAAGATTGGGCTAGATCCACTCTCATATTTTTGTCATTTAAAGATGCATTAGTGAACTTTTAACCTCTTTGACATCAAATTTTTATATCTAGCTAAAAATATTGTAGTTTAGTCTCACCTTCTTAAAAGTAAAAAATACACCTTCTAAAAATGGTATTTTTAATGAAAAATATTTAGTCATTTTAATCCTTGAGATTATTTTATACGCTAGAATCAGATCCTTACCCGTCTTTGTTATATTCAGAGTCTTTTGTCACTAAAAGATGTATTAATGAACCCATTTATTGTCAAAATGCTTAAAGTTAGCCAAAAAGATAGTAATTTTAGCCTCATCTTTTAAAAACTTAAAACATTTAGAAAACTCTTAAACTTGAAAAGAATAGTTTAAGAAAAAAATTAGTTATTTAACTTTTGTGCATCAAAACTTGAGAGTTATCAAGCTTAAAAAAATATATTAATCTTTTGATCTGAAATAAATTGGACTTTTTAACAATTGAGTTTTATCTAATCATATCACTTATAAGAGTGAGATATATGAATACAATAGCTATATAAAAATATGTTATCATGTAAATATATGAAATCTCGACATACAATGGATCATTAAAAGACAGTAATCATATGAATGATATTCTGTCATGTAAATAAGGGTATTCTAATAACTCTAATACGAATATAGGATTATGTACTTGCCACGAATTCAAGTTATAATTAGGGGCAAAATTGTATGATCTAACAATTCTTATGCATTTAAATTTCTAAGGCGCCAGTTTTACGATAACTTTCTTACACCAATATGTCCATAATTGAAATCTAGATTTAAACTTAGTCATATGATAGTTTGAACGTACGAATATGTTTGCATTAAAATATATATATACATGCGCAATTAATAAAATTTTAAACATCAACATATATACAAATATGTAATACAAAATTAAAAATGATAGAGTTTCTGACAAAATATTCAATTCACTTTTGGTATATTATGTTTATTCTTAGACGCTATAGAAAACGTTGTTCTCTATAAGTTATTTTCAATGATCGAAATTGATGGAGAAAATATAGTAATTTTGTGGTATTCAACTTTCACGTGAATAGAGCCAGTAGGTTTTGATAAAAAAAATTTGGTACTTAAAGAACATGTAGGAGTTCAAGGGTGATTTTATAGATTTTTGTAAATTCTTTTCTTTTTTCACTAAGAGACAAAACAACCCTTAATTTTAACTAAAGCATAGATTCTTATAAGGATATTCTAAGAAAATATGCTTGATATTTTAAGAGAAGCCAAATGTACCTTATTTTTTTTTACAATGCTCTAATTCAAAATGAGTATTTGATGGGAAAAAAAAGATTTAAGTAAAAGACACTCCAAATCAACACTAATTTTGTATAAACACTTAAGTTCAAAGAGGACAACTTAAGGAAAAAAAAGGATTATCAATTGAACTCCGATCAGGATTACATATGCATTTAAAAAATCCTAAAAAAATTCAGTTTTACGATAACTTCCTTATACCAATTTTTCATACTCAAAATCTAGAATTAAGCTTCAGGTTTATGATAGTTTTAATGTATATACATGAAAAATAATTCAAATCTATAGCATACGCATCAACATACAAAAATAAAATAAAAAATTTAAAAAGATTGAGTTTCAAACAAAATATTTAAGGGTAGATTACACTAAACACACCTGAGGTTTTACGTAATTACACTCCACTACCGCTATCTTTAAAAATTACACTCCATCCCCCTGAGGTTTGTACCCGCATTACACACATTTAACGGCAAGCCCAACTCCGTGAAAAGATTCCGTGACACATCACTTTATGCAATTTTCATACCCAAAATATCCCCCCTTTGTCCTTTACTCAAACAAGGAGGGCATTTTGGTCAGAACAATTAAAAAAGGAAGATTAGGGTTGAATCTAAAAGCTAATGGGTTTGGCGGGTGGCGGCGCGGAGCTATTGCAGCTGCGATAAGAGGAAGGAAGGGGGGAGGGGGCGCCGACAGGGGGAGGGACGCTGCCGGCGTGGGCTTCAGAAGGAGGGGCAAGGGGCTGTTGCGGCTGCGGGGGGAGAGAAGAAGGAGGAAGGAAAAGGGGGGTTGGCGTCGCCGACAGGGGAGGGGCGCTGTCAGCGGAGAGTGAGGCGTCGGTTTAAGATGCTGCAGGAAAGGCGACGGGGCAAGGGGCTGTTGTGACCGTGGGGGACGAGGGGAGAGAAGAAGAAGGAAGAAGGGGGATCGGCGTCACCGACGGGGGGAGGGGCACTGTCAGCAGAGAGTGAGGCGCGGCGCTGTTGCAGCGGAGATGGGCGACGGGGCAAGGGGCTGTTGCAATTACGGGGGACGAGGGGAGAGAAAAAGAAGGAAGAAGGGGGGTCGATGTCGCCGATGGGGGGAGGGGCGCTGTCTGCGGAGAGTGAGGTGCGGCGCTGTTGCAGCAGGGGGGTGACGGGGCAAGGGGTTGTTAAGACCGCGGGGGACGAGGGGCGAGAAGAAGAAGGAAGAAGGGGGGTCAAAGTCGTCGACGGGGGGAGGGGTGCTGTCAGCGGAGAGTGAGGCGCGACGCTGTTGCAGCAGGAGGGGCGACGGGTCAGGGGCTGTTACGACTGCGAGGGACGAGGGGAGAGAAGAAGAAGGAAGAAGGGGGGTTGGCGTCACTGACGGGGGAAGGGGCGCTGTAAGGTGCCGGCATAAGATGCCGAAGGAAGGGCGACGAGGCAAAGGGCTGCTGCGGCAGTGGGGCTCAGGGGGAGAGAAGAAGAAGGCAGAAACAGGGGAAGTCTCTCCAATAATTCCCAAAAACAAGTTTTCCCTCCAAAATTCCAAGAAAACAGTCTGAGGGGTATTCATGTCTTTTTGCATTGCACTATTAACACCGTAAGAGAAAAAGTTACTTTTTGAGCTGAGTGTAATTTTTAAAGATAGCGGTAGTGGAGTGTAATTACATAAAACCTCAGGGGTGTTTAGTGTAATTTACCCCAATATTTAATTTAATTCAGGTATATTAATTATATTTCTCAAAAAGACTATAGAAAACTCCATTTTCTGCAAGTTATTTTCTTTAATCAAATATGATGGAGAAGATGTAATAACTCTAATGTAGTTAGTTTTAACGTGAATGGAGGTGGTATAGTTTGATAAGAATTTTTCAATAATTAGAGGATGCAGGAGTTCAAAGGTGATTTTATGGAATTTTCATAGGGTTTGTTCTTTCAATAAAAGTCAAAACAATCATTTACTCTAACAAAAGCATAAATTACAATAAAAGTATTTTAACGAAAGATGTTTGATATTATATAAGAAGTAAAAAACACTCTTATTTTTTAATCACACTATTATTGATATAGGTATTTAATGAAAAAAGAAAGTTTTAAGTCAAAAGTCAAAACAATCATTAACTCTAACCTAAACACACACACACACACACACACACACACACACACATATATATATATATATATATATCCCAATAAGGGTATTTTAAGGAAAGAGATTTGATATTCTATGAGAAGTCAAAAATACTCTCACTTTTAAATAACACTCTAATTTAAAAAGGGTATTTAATGGAGAAAAATGTTATAAGTAAAAAATATCCTTTCTAACCCTCAAACCTTTTATAGGAATATCAATTAGAAAATGGTACTTTAAAGAAAGAAAAGATTAGCCATTTAAGCCCATACGTGCTTTTATATATGTATAGATGTTATATATCTTCTCGCGGCTCTCACCAATGATCGTGAACCCACCTATTTTACTCAAGCTAATCAGTCTCCTCACTGGCGCACTACCATGCACGATGAAATCAACGCCCTCATTAAAAATCAAACTTGGTCTCTTGTACCTTTGATCCCTCGATGAATGTTGTTGGTTGCAAATGGGTCTTTCATGTCGAACGCAAATCGATGCTACTCTTGACCGATACAAAGCCCGCCTTGTTGCCAAAGGCTTTCATCAACATGAAGGTGTAGACTACACGGCCACATTCAGCCCCGTCACCAAACCTACCACTGTATGAGTTATTCCTGCCCTTGTTCTCTCACAAAATTGGCGTCTTCATCAACTTGAGGTCTCTAACGCCTTCTTATATGGCCATCTCTTAGAAGCCGTTGACATGCAGCAACCTCCCAGTTTTCTTGACACGTCTCATCCCTCTCATGTTTGCAAACTTCACAAGTCTCTATATGGTTTAAAGCATGCTCCTTGGGCTTGGTTTCATCGTTTCTCCACCTTTCTTCTTCACTTCTGCTTCTCGCCCTCCCAAACTGACCCGATCTTTTTATTTTTTGTCATCATCATCACACTCTTTACCTTCTTGTCTATGTTGACGGTATTATCCTCACTGGAAATTTTTTCAACCCTCATCGATACTCTCCTATTTAAACTCCGTCGTACTTTTGATATTCGTCATCTTGGCAATCTCAATTATTTTCTTGGAATTGAAATCGTCTGCACCTGTTCTGGTCTCATCCTCTCCCAACGTTGTTACATCCTTGACATTCTCCGGAAAACTGCCATGACTGACGCCAAACCTCTCGCCACTCCCCTCTCCACTTCCCTCTAACTCTTCAAAACCACTGACACTCCTTTACCTGACCCTTCACTTTACTGTCAAATCATTGGTTCTCTCCAATGTCTCACCATTACCCATCCCAAACTGTCATTTTCCATAAACAAACTTGCACAATTCATGCAAACCCCACTGACCATCATTGGACAGCCCTCAAACGCATCTTACGTTACCTCAAAGGCTCTCTTTCTTATGGCTTACGTTTTCACAAATCCCCTTCCATCTATGCACCGCCTTCAATGATGCGAATTGGGTGGGCAACTTTGATGATCGCCATTCCACTGGTGGTTATGCAATTTTTCTCAGCCCTAATCTTGTCTCTTGGTATGCCAAAAAGCAACCTACCGTTACTCGTTCTTCAACCGAATCTGAGTATCGCGCTGTTGCAATGCTACCACTAAACTTTTTTGGCTAAAATCTCTTCTTTGTGAACTTGACATTTCCCTCCCAAGACCCCCTACCCTTTGGTGTGACAACTTGGGTGCTACCTATCTCTCTGCCAACCCCAATTTTCATGCCTGAACTAAGCACATTTGAAGTTGACTTTCACTTTGTTCGTGACCAAGTTTCTTAGCGGCTACTGCACATTCACTTTATCTCCACATATGATTAGATTGCTGACATTTTTACCAAGCCTCTCTCCACTGCTTGCTTCATCAAACTAAGAGGCAAGCTTCAGGTTTTCTCCCGCGATCCATCAGTTTGAGGGGGCCTATTGGAGACAACTAATGGCGTCACCCCTATGGCTGATGTCAACCCTCATTGTATGCAAGCTCAAGCCGTCATTCATCAGAGTAACCTCCATCAGATAACCTTGCTTGATTCCATTTAATTTAAATTCACTTCCTTTTGAATTCAAATGTAAATCTGATTGTTATCTTTGTAAATCATCTTATCATGTAAATTCAAATGTAAATCACTTATTATAAATATGACAAAGACACTCACATAATCGGTGTGAGAAACTACGGAAACATTTTCTCTTATAAGAAGAAGTAAACTTTGCAGTCTAGACGTGAGGCCCCAAGTCTCCATACCAGTTATATATGCTTATCTGGAAACCAGGCTTCCATGTCTGTAGCTAGTCCAGTGGTCCACATATGGAGGTCACTAGCAACCAACAAGCTAGAAAATCATATTATAAGCTCCTTGGAGTTTATGTCGCTTCGAAGATTTGTCTAATTATCCAATTCTGACTTGAATGGGGGTCGTGATTTTTGTAGTGTTTGTAGGCCAAGGAAGGAGGTTGAAGGACTACTTGCTAGGATGGAATTGTGGATTCTCTATAGAGTTTTGAGCTGGAGGAAGATAGTGCCATCGATGAAAAATCAACAGTTGTGCCTTAATTGAAAATTTGCATTTACAATGCTGCAAGTTTCAGAGCATGCTGTAATTCCTTGATCTTTTGGTGACATAGGTTGTATAAGAAAGAAGTAAACTGTATATGAGCTTTCATGGTAATAAAGGACCTTTTACCACAAAAAAAGGCGATTAAATGTGTATTATATTCAAACAAATTTTTTTAAAGATGTTCTTGTATAGGTGTCATAAATAATGCTCACGGACAATGTCATGCACACCTTTTACCAATTCAACAACTCCCTCTTTGAATGGATTTAACACATGAACTAGTTTTAAGCACGTGCGTTGCACACGCGAGCGACGTGTGCTGAAGTATAAAAACTCATTAAGTTATGTCTTATTAATTTTTAAAACAGTAAAATAACGTCAATAACAATTAATTAAAAATTCCATAATAAGTCTATTTTTACTTTTAAGCATAATTATACTGGTCTACCGCTTGTATTTTTGTTAAAGTTAAGGAAATAGTATCAGTCATACAATGTAAGCAAAAAAGGATATAAAAAAAGTACTAAAAATGTTCCAAACATTACCTCATTCTTTTTATGTAACAAACAACGACCAATAAAACAACCTTAAAAATTGGAGTGCGAAGCTATTAAGCCTCAAAAGAAAAATTGTTGAAGTTCTTGGATCCAATAACATAACTAAAACCATCCAAAAGCCATGCCATCGTCAAAGATCCATGCATCAAAAATTTGTTGTTAAACAAATTATGCAAATAGAAACATATCAACTAATGTTTGAAACAGATTTCCAATGCCATAGCATGTTCGATAACTCAAACTCAAAGTAACTACATTAATAAACAGGGATAAACATGTATAAACTAGAGACACCCATGACTTTAACTTTGTCAAAATCACAAACAGATTCTTCTTAAAATAGATTAAACTTGATTTTGAGAACTGATTAAGATTTAAGCTGAAATTGCTGATTAGAATCAACCAAAAACAGGTTCTAAGTCAGGAAAAAAAAGGAGACTAGATTACAATAGATTTACAGACAACAAATGCAAATTTAGATTAAATATGGATAAATATTAGGCAGTGATTTTACATAGTAAACATAAGAATAGCTTATTCGAATTTTGATATCTTACCTACAATAAAAAGTTAAAAAAATTCTTTATGGAAATAGTATAAAAAAACTGAAAATGATCTAGAATAAATAGGAGAGTAATAATGAAATCGTTAATTGCTTGGATTAACATTTAGATTTACATTAATGGTAACTGTAGACACCCCATTTTTGTAGTCACTTAGTTTAATAATTATTGAGCTTAATTATTAATTGAAGTTTATTATTAAGTTTAGACATAGTAATATAACTTAATTAATTTACCTCATAAGTCCAACTATTCTAGCCAGTTGTCTATGTCTAGTTGTTTAATCCAGTTGTTAAGTCCAGTTTAGTCTAGCAGTCCAGTTGTCCATTCCGTAATTGGGCTCAGTCCAGTCCAAGTGTCAAGATTGTGGTTGTCTAGATAATTTAAAGAATTATTTAGTGATTTATCATTCATGGAAGATAAGTGTCAAATAGGCTGATTAGTTGACTTTTATTTTGTGGGATAAACCAGATGATTTTCGATAAATAGGCTGATTAGTTGACTTTTATTTTGTCAATCTGCGATTTTCATTAAATATTTTGTCTTATCATCAGATTGCAGATTGATATGGCCATCTTTATCATTTCTGGTGCCCCAGAACTCTATAAATAGGCCTATTAGCCTTCATTTTCAAGAGTTTTAGTATTAAGGGTTAATTACATCTGTCCCTGAGGTTTATGTGAAATTACACGCGTATCCGTAAGTTTGAAAAATAAGCACTTATGGCTTTTGACCTAACGGAATACCCAAATACATGACGGCTTTGACAAAAAGACTTGATTGCCTGTAAATGAAATTGAAATTCCTGATTTGCCCATAGTCTTCCTTTTCATAACCTTCCAACATCGAATCTCCACATCATGTTTTTCTTCCCGATTTTGGTCTTTAAGAATCCCTGTTTCATTATGGCAAAATCCCTCAATACCAATTCCTCTGCCTCTAGCGTTAAGCAAGTTAATAGAGGGATTTGTCCACCTAGGATAGAACCGCTGCGGAAATCTACACTCCTAAGGCACAACTAGTGACAAAAGGATCATATTTTTGCTTTTAGATCTCAGGAATGGAATCTAAGATCTCACCAGAATGTTTTGTCAAATCCGTGGAGTCCATCGTTTCTCGATTAACGTGGGTATATATTGACAACACTGTCGAGTTGGCTCTGCGACAGTGGCCGTGGATTGTCCAACCTAGTCAGAGATTGATTAACAAACTGATGGTTCTTTGACGACTTCTTATGGCAGTCTATATGGGCGAAGAAGACCAACCATAATGGGTTTTTATGTACTTGAGCAGCGGTAGTGGGTTTGATTGCTGGTTGAGATGGTGGCGTGGTCTTGGGATAATGTGAAGGTGGTGCCCGGAGGGGTAATGGAGGGAGTGGCACGCCGCAGTGACAGGGTAGGGAGGGGTGTGTGTGTGTGTATTTGCAATCCTAATTTGAAATTATGGGATTGTAAACCCTAATATCAAAACCTTAATTTTTAAATTAAGGTTTCCATACCCCAATTTTCAAATTAGGGTTTGAAATCTTAATGTAAAAATCAAAAAATTATTCAGTATATACAGTTCAAGGGCAGTATTATCATTTTAAAAATACGTAATGATGAAATCATAAAAAAAAAAGTATAATTTTTTGATGGAAACCTGAGGAATGGACACAAGTGTTATCTTTTTAATTTTTGTAGTCACAATTTGTTACTTTTTGAAATTTAGTGTCCTTGACTGTATTTTCACCCTCACCTTAGGGATATTGCTCTTATTAACCCTAGTTTTAATCTCTGTTTTTTCTCCCTAGAGTTTTTTTTTTACCATTTCTCTTGGAAGTGGTATATCATTTTTTCAGAGAAATTAGCCCTTCATATTTACTTAAATAGGTTCTTAACCTCGTGCATCGTAGACCTTTCGAAGAGTGTTCTCGAGTCGTTCAGATATGCAGATTCACGAGGTAGATTTTAATAGCTTTCTAGTCTAAAATTGTCTCCCATTTTTCGCGGTCACGTTTCCTTTCAAAAATCATAAAAAAGAAAAAATTTTCATATCTTAGTCTAAGTCTAAGAATGAAGTGTAGGTCGTCTCCCATAGGACCAGAGTCGAACTATGATGAAATTTATTCTGGTTTGTCCGACAGCGTACGTAAGTCATTTGACACCTGATGTTGAGTTCAAACCAATTATATAGAAACATACCTAGGGTAAAGTGTTTTATTGCATATTTATATGATTATGTGTTTAAGGCAAAAACTAGTAGAAATGAATTAGAGACTGAAAGGGCACGACGAATGCTTAACACCTTTCGGCTATATAAGTTAGTCCCTTAATCCGTTTTCTTGTTTTCGATAGATTAGTTGTCCTTTGGACATTTTTTGAGTCATTTTTGAAAATTTCTTATTTTCCTTTATTTAATTGAATAAGATGGCAACTCCCTAAAATCTCCTTCGAGAAGGGATTTTTTCCACTGCGGTTCGTTATTATTGGGGGCTAAACTAAGAGAACTAGACTTAAAAAAATTTCTATTGCTTTTTGGCCTTCCTGTATTTTTCTTGTATTTAATAACATGTGCAATGTGCTGTAACTGTGGTAGTTGCGCATTTATTTCTATGCCTCGCACATAGCGCACGTCTGTTCCTATTCCACCCACTCAAGGGAAACAGTTGAAACCCTTATAACCTCCCGGTTACGAGGCAATCTTTCGACAGTACCTTCAGGTACAACGACTAGTACTAAAGGGACCTCCTGACTTCTTGGTATATTAAACGGCTTGTACACGTACTAATGATTGTCCATTATTAACTAGCTAAGCTACGGGCGGGAGGTATATGGTACAACCCTAGTCGAAGGAGTGACCTTACACTGGCATTGAGAGAGAAACCACACTCTCAAACTATTTAAGTGTTCTACCTTTTTTTGGGATAATACTTGTTTTAGCTTATGGTATATTAGCAGAAGAACTAGCCAATATTCTGTGAGCTAACTGGCAATGTCGTACAAGAGAGCGTACTCTGACTAACCGACTAATTTTTTTGCGCTCCTAACCGGAGGGTTAGTCATTTAGGTAGTGTTTGAACCCATTTTTTTTTTTACAGTTTTTTGTTCAGTTTTCAAAAATAAAAAAAAATGTCGCTATCTTGCATACAGTTTTTTTTCCTTCAGTTTTATAAACCAGTTTTCATAATAGGATTGTTTTTGAAAACTCTATTTTGGAGTTTTTAGATTTTCTTTTTATGTTGAGATCTAACCTTCTAACTCTGTTAGAAGCAATACATGAGCCACTTTTAAATGAACTCATTTCTTCCAACACTACCACCATTCACGTCCACCCCCACACCTCCGTCCCTACCCGCCCCCTCCACTAGCCACCCCCTACAACCAAACCGATTACCATGCCACCACCATGCCACCATCCCCCCTAAGCATCACCACACAAACACACAGCAACACCATCGTCTGTTAGGAAAAACATGTGCCACTATCCCCCATCCCCGCCCCTACCATAAACACACAGTACCATCGGCTATTACCATCCTCCTTCCTCTACCCCACACATGAACACCACAAACAACAGTTAATATAACCACTAGCACCACCTAATTTAATCCCACAATCGTTGCCCAAATATTGAGGCTACCACCATCGATTCCTTCCGTTCCACCACCATCAATTCCTCTTATCTGTCGCTGCCACAATGATTTTTCTGCTCGCCACAACCACCATGATCAGCTGTCAAGTTTCTATGCCCAGTGCCACCTTACCACCATGAGATCTTGAGTTTTAAGGGTCCATAATGTTGGATTCGACTGTGGAGGCAAAGTTTTCATCGGCTGCAGTGAACGCCAAGTCGTAAGGCAGCGACGATGAAGGTCGGATCCTTGTTGCGGGCGGTGAATTAGTTTGTTGCAACAATGGGTGGTGGTGTTATGAGTTTGACAATCTAAGGGTGGTAGTGTTTTGAAGACATTAGGTGTAAAAAGAAATATGAGAAGGAGAAAATAAGAAGAAAAAAAAAAGAAAGGCTGGTGGCTTTTTGAAGACATTAGGTGTAAAAAGAAATATGAGAAGGAGAAAAGAATAAAAAAAACTCAAAACAAAAAATTCTCAATCAAACACTTGCTTTCTTTTGTAAAAACTGAAAACAAAAATAGGTTTTGGTTTTCCTTTTTTTGAAAAATACAACAAAAAAACCTTATGGGTTTCAAAAATACCCTTAGTGCATTACTTAAAAACTTCAAAACTGATTGACTTATACTTAAATCTTAACTCTATTGATCAACCGACCGGTTCACTCATCAATTGACTAGATGGTTAGTCAAATCCTCACCTATCCCATAAAGTTTTTTTTTCCAGACAAACTAACCAACCGGCTAGTTCACTCACCAAGTGACCGAACGGTTAATCAGATCATTCCAGCCTCAAAATTTCATCCAAAACAAGACCTAGCCCTATTGACCAACCAGCCGGTTCTCTATCTCGGATAATCAGACGGTTAGTCAGTTTTCCCCATACTTCTAAAAAATCCAAAAAATGACTCCTTTTTCAGAAAAGAAAAAAAAAACTATCATTGGCCAAAACCTCCCCCCCCCCACTAACATGAGGTATAAACTTTCCAGAACGATCTATGTGGTTTGTGTGATTAAATTTTCAAAAAATTTATCTATACAATTAAGGTTATACGTGGTTGGTATCGGAACTCATCTAGGAAGCTCACACGAACCCCGATGGCCGAAGAATACCCACATATGGTAGACTTAGTCTGTCTTATTAGTGAGTTACAGAAGGATTTTCAAACTAGTTTTGTAGCCCTGTTAGATAAACAATTCTGAATAGTCGAGAAAATAGACCACCTCAAAAAGAAGGGTAAGAAAGAACAGGAAGATGTGACTAAGGTTTAAAATGGATGATAAGAAAAAGCGTATCGAGTTCAACTGGCAGTACAAATCCAGAGATGAGGAAGTGAAGCCCGTTGTCCGAGAAGGGAAAGATAAACTGGTTATGCTCGAATCCCAAGTTGCCCGAATAAGGAAAGCTGATGACCCACTAAACCTCAGCGTGTTGACCATGAACTAATTAGACAGGCTATCGCCTAAGTTCAAGATGCCAGATATGGACAAGTTCGATGGGACCATAGACCCCAAGATTTACATGCATGCACTAGCGCCTGGGGAGTCAATCAAAATCAGTTGACACAGCTTTTCCATCATACTCTCACTCGAGCCGCCTCTTGTTGGTTCCTTATTTTGGACGAAGCCCAAATCTGAACTTGGGAGGATATTATAAGAGAGTTTGTGAACTAGTACCAATACAATGCAAATTTGGACATTACCCGAAGGGACCTAGAAACTACCTAATAGGAGCTGAAAGAATCAGTGTTTGTCTATATCATTAGATGGATGAACAAGGCTGCTAAGATGGTGAATCACCCTACCGACTAGGGATAGGTCAGATGTAGTGAGAAACAATATGCTCCCCACCTACCATAATTACATCTACGGTCAATACCATACCTCGTCCAATGCATTAATGGAATCCCTAATACAAATCGAGGATGCCATCAATAAAAGGATGATATTCGTGAGTCAAAGCTAGGGGTATACCGAGCAAGTCCTAGGGATTCTAATGTGCAACCAAAGCCCGTCAATGTAAAAAATGTCAACAATATACAAACACCACAGGTAGTATCATGGGAGGCCATCACAGAGGCCAAGAGAAAGTTCACTTCGTTGAATGTGTCATTGCCCAACGTATTTGAACAACTATTAGGGAGAGGCATGATATTCAAGCTACCGCCTACCCTCATGCCAACAGTGATACTAGAAGGATACAACATTCAAGATCTTTGTGCTTATCATTAATGGAAGGGACACTCTACAGAGAGATGCATGAGTCTTAAGCATGCCATCCAAGACCTTATTAATAAAGGCAAAGTTATCCTCTCGCGAAACCTAATGTTAGGAAAGAAACCTTACCACCCCACAGGGTCAAATTTATCGCTAATAGTCTACATTTGATAGATTCGACCACCCTTAACATTCCATCAAGTCAGCATCTTCAGGTAGTTTCAGCATTTGACTCTCTGCCAAAGTTTTGTGATATTATCACATGAGAGAAGTTTATGGAAGGTGAGGCCTTCACTGCCAAGGAGGAATACGATGAAGAGACGGGCTTTATGTTCAGATCCAATGTCGAAGTATTACATTCGACTAGATCAGGCCGAATTTACCAAACTATTCCCCAACTAGCCACATCCGACCCACTATTTTCTCAAGACCCTTCAGACAACGAAGTGTTAAGACAGTTAAAGAAGACCCAGGCAAACATTTCTATTTGAAGGTTATTATTCGCTTCCCATTCCAACAAACAAATCCTGATCAAGCTACTCAGCAAAGCCTAGATACCCATACAAACCAAGCTCGAAGACCTGTCCCAAGTGCTAAGAGCTATCCATTATGGGAATGTCTTCACTTTGTTAGAGTCGAGTTTGCCCAAGCCAGGTACTAACCATAATTACTTGCTTCATATAAAAATGTGAGCACTTGATAAGAGGGTTCCCATAATCCTAACAAGCAATGGTTCCACCTTGAATGATTGCCCTCTACGCACTGTCCAAGCTCTCGGCATTTATCCCTTCCAACCAGGTGGTCCAAGCTTATAACAATACTCGGAGATAAGTTATTGGCATAGTCAAACTCCCTATGACTGTTGGGATTGCCAATTTTGAAGTTGACTTTCAGGTGTTAGATACACCCGCTGCCTTCCATCTCCTGTTGGGAAGACCATGGATACACTCCGTGGTGCAATTCCTTCTACGTTGAACTAGAAAGTCAAGTTTGTTTTGAATAAAGCTGTCGTTACAATCACGGCCGACTTGCACCTATATTTGATAAGATAGGTGAAAAGTGATAAGGACAATATTGAAGTTCCACATGAATCATTGGATGTGTTGCTTAGCAAATTTAGGATTGATAATTCCGTTTAATGTCTCGAGTTTGAATAGGTCTGTCTCATTAAAAAATTCCTCAGCTTTGTGCCCTACAGTAACATGAGAGTGCTTTTTATGTTAAGAAAATTTCACTACTTCCCTGGAAAATATTTGAGCCAGAACAGCCAAGGAATTATGAGTTTTCTAGTTCTTGAGAAGAAAAAGGATCAGTTTGGGTTGGGGTACAAGCCAGACATGAGAGATGAAGGAAGCTATCAGGAAGATGATCTAGGCCAATTAGTAAGACATAAAGAATGGATAGTTGAAGAACTTTAACGGCACGTGCTAAGGTCTCTATGTTAAATGGACGCTTGGTTAAGGAAGAAGATAATGGGCATTTCTATGGTTCCTAGAGCCTTTCTGCAATGCTAAAACGGAAAATCGATCAAAGATAGGAGATCTTTTAAAACTGTGAATGGATTAAGGAGGAGGAACTGTCGATCTTAACTAAGCCAAGTACCAAAGATGTTTTCGACTTGATGGATTTCATGGAACTAGAGGGAATGACATGTTTCAAAGATATACATATCCTGGTACTTATCTGCGAAATGGACGACCAGATTTTTAACCCTTCAAGCCTAATCACTCCAGCATAAATTGGGTTAGTATATCTATTGTTGTCCATGCCTTTTCCCACGAGCCGGGGGACCATTTGCCTTTTACAACGTCCTTTGTTGTTTCTTTCATTTTCTATTGTTGCAGTGGGTAATCAATTTACTCCGTATTAATCTACCTTTTACACGAATGGAGTCTTTGTTGATTTTTATGCTATATACGACATATTGTCACATGTGTATACTAAATGAAATGTGGTTGACATGGTTCTTAGGAAATGATGACTTCTTGGGAGCTTTGTTTAGATTAGAGTGTATTGTACGCAATTTACTTTCATTAAGTAACACCAGTAAGAACATAGTGTTGAACTGTTGACATTGCGGCTTTGCTCCAACTATAGAAGGAGATCGAAGGCACTGGATGTGGATCGCGTATAATTGCTAGATCTTGGAATTTGGAGGCTCAACCGTCCCTTTAGTGGACAATTGAATATCATTATTGAATTACATCAATATCGATTTTATATACTTATGCAGTTATAATATAAAATGATATTCATTTACAAAAATTCGTAATGATAAATCGTAGATAAAATATCGTGGGAAAGACTGAGCTCCAAACGGGAAGAAATAGTGCAAGAAAATGGCTAGAAAGCGGTTTCAGATGAGTTAGCCCAGGAATCGGCATGCTAAATATTTTTTTGCTTAATGCAACTCTAAGAATGTTATATGAATGCTGCCTATTGCCATGAATTGTGTCGTTGTTGAGGGTTTTTTCCCGATTACGAATTGTGTCGTTGTTGAGGGATTTTTCCCAATTCTGAATTTGAATGGAAAGTATAAACTTATACTGGGTAATGCATGTAGCCTTCCAAAATAATGAAACAAATGCTTAATACTTTCCTTCTGTACCTGTCTAAAGTTACGATCTTCAAACAAGTATACATTCAGGGTAATTAATTACTCGCTTTTCTTTAACATATATCCTTCGATATTGTTTGTCTCTATACATATTTTATACAAATGCACACACATATAAAAGTATATGTTACTAGAAAATTATGTTTCTACAAGGTCGTCCACCCTCTTTTTTGTACCGAAAGTACTGTATTTTTATTTTTAGATTTTTCAGATCAATATCTATTTGTGAATAATATGCATGTATAACTCATATTGGACCTAATTTTCATTTGAGGAGCTTTTTGCCTTTGAAACACTTCACTTAAATATGTGAGGTGCGCTGGCATGCCAGGTTCTGACACGATCACATGTGAAATACAATTTCAGATGATTAAATCACTTAACGTTTGGGAAAAATTGTTTAATTTGATTTCTTCAAACGATCAATGAAGACTTGGGAACATCCTTAGGGTCCTTGCTTTAGGACTTTTAAGTGTTGTTTTAACTTACTGCTACTCTTCCTATTCCTAGTAAGAGCAAGCGTAAATAATACAATAATAAAGACAGTTTGCCTCCATAGAAATTGCAATTGAGCGATACCGTTGAATGGTAACACTTCAAATGTACAAAGCACTTTATTCAAGGATTAAATATATTTTTAGGATTAGTTTAGATAAGACAAACAGTTGATCTCGTGTTCTATTCTAACCTAAGATAAACATGTTTACTTAAGATAAACAAAGACACGATATTGTAAATTATACGATAATTAACGTTTGGTGCTGGAGAGGACTAGCCAGAGTATTGTTTGATACTCATTTATGCCACATATAGGATTCGCTAAAAGCCAAGATAACTTGACTGGTAAATACCATGCAGTTGGATCCTTTGATTACTTCTTGATATGTGCCCCTAAGCATATGTTAGCATTTGCCAAAGATATATATCAAACTCCACTTAGATTTTAATTAAACGACGCACCCATTTTATAATATATTTGGCTGGCCAAAAACGAACAAAAATGATTTTTTGGATTCAAAAGCTCGTAAAAATGCAACAAATTCAGAAAAGAAGTAATGCTACACAAGATATCAATAACAGTTATCGAAGAACTATTACTTTCCAAATTATAAGATAGAGAAATATTGTGTAAATAGTAAGTTCTATACTACTTATTCAAGAGAATAGTCCTTTTGGTGTAACACCCCTTTTGATGTTTTATAACTACTTACTTATAATGATGACACATCCATTAATTTTTTTTAAAAAAAATCAAACTGTCTATACTATTTATTAAGGAGAATAACCTTTTTCGTGTAAAACCATTTCTGTATCTATATTATATATATTTGGATTTGGATGGCATCTTCTATATCTTCCAAACCCTAAATCCTATTTTTTTGAATTCTTATAATTTTAAAATAAAGTTCAACAGGTGTTAAATTTTGATTGGTCACAAATTAACTTCCAACCCCACAAACTCTAACCATCCAACCCATGATCTATATTCTTTCATTTCATAATTAATTAATATCATTCCGTACGTGGTACGAGATTTTAACTAACACCCGAGATTTTAGCTAGTACATATAGACCTACTTATAATTATGACACTTGGCATTTACAAAAAACTGTGAGAAAATGACATCAGACAAAAACTTAAAATAGTAACTACAAAGAAGGACATATTGGGTTTGTACAGTTTAATACTTTTTCTATAGAATGTTGACAATAAGCTCATTCATGTCATGCTTTATTTTTTTTTAACAAATTTCATATCATTGACTTTATTTTTGTACGTGCATCGCGTGTGTCACGGTAACTAGTATCTATAATCACAAGGATAATATTACTTATGTCCTTGCACTTAAGGATAAGTTACAGTCGAGGGTAGTGTTTTGTGTTACTATTATTTATGTCCAATTAACCAGGCGGAATGGATATAACGTAAAAAATGATGTGATTGCATTCCCCCTCCCTTCCCATTCTTTTTCTTACCTTCTGTTATATCATTCTCAAATCACCACCACCATCTCTCCCTGCAACCTTCAACGGCGGGGACAACATGGGTGCGACGCCACCCCAAACAGCAGCACATCATCACCACCATGTCAGTCGAATCCGCCAACACCATTCTTCCATCACCACCCACCATGACCCACCATTACTGACCCTCATTCTGCCAGTCGACCGTAGATCATGATAGAGCACCCCCACCGTTCAAGTCCACCATACCACGCCAACAAAATCTGCCATCACCACCCCATCGCTCCACCATACTCAAAGTGGGCCCACTCACTTTTTTTTTCTCATCGATTGGTTAGTTTATGATTGAGGTCAATTTGCGTGTGTGCATGGGTGCCTTGGTGATGGTGGCGGTGGGAGTGGTCAAAAGTGGGGTGGGGGTCTGTTTGGGGGAGATTAGGGAGAGGAGAAAGAAGAAAAGAAGGGAAAAATAAAGAAAGAAGGAGGAAGGGAAAAATTGGAAGAGAGAGATAGGTATAAAATATGTATTTTGTGTCAGAATATTTATTGACATTTTCAAAAGTACGATATTACCACGTCGGCTAAAAGCATTAGTTAAAGTTACAGAACCCTAGTTGGGCAAATGAAATATAAAATTTTTACAATTGAGATACGCGTGTCCACTTATAAAAATTGAATCCTTGACTATAATTTATCCGTAAAGTCAGGAACATAAGTAATATTATCCCTAACAACTACCAATTCAGCCATTTTCTGACCGTTAGTGGAGAAGTTAATTAATGGTGTAAACATGATTACAAATGAAATATTGAACGGGCCTTACACAAATTTAGCCTATGGCCCAAGGGCCTAGGCCCGGTCCGCGAAAGGAAATCGTAAACCTCTTCATCACGCCAACCAGGGTTTAACACTTCTTAATAATTTAGGGCTTTATTTCAACCCCAAATCAATCCCGGGCTTGAAAATTTTGCCTTTAGTTAGAGTTGAATTGAATTACAGACAAATACTCTGAGTACTGGAAATATGCCAACATTAACGAAGCTATACACAATGCAAGAAGCCGCCCAGCACAACACCAAGGAAGATTGCTGGGTCGTCATTGATGGCAAGGTATGCGTGTGCGTGTGGGGACGAATATGAAATTAGAGTTTGAATGGGTTCATGTTGAATATCCACGATTGTTTAAACACCCCAATGAAAATTGTTACGTGGGTTTGCGGATTTGGGGTTTAATGGGTTTATGCTGAGAGTTCGGTTAGAATCTCCTTGCATTTTCTGGACTAGGTGTGGCCCTCTTAGTGTAGGCTTTCATATGTTTGAAATCATGGTGTAACGAGGATACCCTGATGAAACATTGTTACACGGGTTTGTGTAATTGGGGTCATTATGTGCTTATGTTGGTAATTCGATTCGAACTGGTAATTGTATTTTTTGGACTCCCTATGGCCCTTTTAGTTTATCTTTAGCATATTTTAATTGTTTGTCATCATTTTGGTGACGGGGACATCCTGATAAAACGTTGTTGTATAAGTTTCTAGTTGAAGCTACTAGTAATGACCTCTCAAAAAATTCAATTTATTTGTAGAATCCCCAACTAGCCGAGTTGGGTGTTTTTGGTCTTTATTTCTGCTTCCTTCTGTTTTCTTCTTTTCTAGCTGGGCAATCCTATGGTAGCCAGATTTAATTCAATCTTAACAGCAACACCAACGTTGTATGACTTCTCGGGAATTACCAACAACATGCATCCAAGTGATTTGGGAAGCACAGGGAGAGTGTAAAAACCCAGAATGACGGCTCTACCAGGGCAATGCCTCCTTTAGATGACTAGCCGAGTAGGTACTCTTGAGTTCTTAAGCATAGTCATTTTGGGCTAATTTAAAAAACAAACATACTTGATGTGGGGCGAAGTTCTGTAATTTCCCATCCTTCTTAAAATTCTCTTCTGGCTGTTTCTGGTTTCTCAATCAAAGAAATTATGAGTTCAATTCACCACCAAATCCTCAAGTGTCGGTTCTAAGTTGCAGTTTGTTTTCCCCTTTGTGCCACGGCTTCCGCAAATGTTTAGAGGTGAGCCCTTGTCAACTTTCTCCTGATGTATAAAGCACAAATACTCTATTTTGGCAAAAGCATCCATATCAGTGTGTAGATTGGGTGTTTAAGAAAGGGTATCCACGTATTCCATTTCGAATATAAGTGCTATCAAAGATAGAGGCTATGACTTTTGCAGACGATGATGATGATTGAAATGGAGATGAAGGTGATGATACTATGGAAGTTACCCTACCTTTGATTAGATAACCTAATCTTATCTGGTATACGAGGCAATTGTTTACTGTTTTAGAATTTTAGATTTGGCATTGCTGACTTATCGTTAATATGCTTTATTTCCTGGTGCAATGAATGAAATGCACGTTCAATTTGGTAGTATGTCTTACCAATTATCTGATATGCATATGCAATTGTTCTTCCTATCTTAAGTGAGATTTTCCATGGAATATGATCATCTTCATCCTAGCCTTTGTTCCAAACTAGTTGTGGTCAGCTGCATAAGTTTTTTTTCTCCCTTTCCTCCTAGCAAAGTACATGTTCTCTAATTAATTCCTGGCATTTAAATCTTTTCCCGCTACTCCTTACCAAGTCCTTTTCCGTCTACCCCTGTCTCGTCATAACTCCACCAACTTGGCACAAATCAATACTTCCTACAGGTGCATCCAAAGTCCTACGTAGGATATGACCAAACCAACAATGTACCGTTGTCTTTTCCTTAGTTGGTGCCCTTCCACCCCTCCTCTTGTGGCTGACCTCCACCTAAGCTTTTGCATTTCAGCTACACTCAACTTATATGTATGTGTTTCTTAGTTGCCCAATATTTTGAACCATACAATATGGGGGCCTGATGCCATCCCATAAAATTTTCCAGTCATCTTGAGAGGATTATTACGATCATACAACACCTTAGAAGCAAAGTTCCACTTTAGTCAAATTTCTCTTAAATACACAATTTGTGGTATAAATACATGTCAAATACCATTTGGCGCATCCTCAACGCACCCCCATCCTCTTTTTTTTGGACATGATCGTATGTGCATATTCACACCCATGTCATATCCACATTCGTGCCTCATTCATGCTTCACAGTTAGCAAGCCCCTTTTCATCCTGAATCACGTGACGAGCCTTGTGAGGAGTCTAGCCTACATACCTCCCTGTTAATTACTTATGCACTGTATGGCTTACAAAATCCAGTTCCATCTCATTTACATTACTTCATAGATTTTTTTAGAGATGCGGAGTGTGTAGATCAGTGATTCTTCTTTGTGATGTAGGCATGTAGCAAGGAGTCTTTTGAGCTTATTGTTTTCCCTGTTTGGTGTTGCTTGGATGATGCCGAGATCGGTTAAGAATCTTTTTTTGAGCTGGATAGGGCCAGGCCTAAGGGTAAGCTATCAAGAAAAAGGTGGAGGTTAGCACTGCTCTGTCTTTTTGTAGTTCATTTTGGGAAGAAACAAGCGTGCTTTCGATGGTGTGGAGATTTTTAAGCAATAGTCGCTTTCCTCTTTCCAGTCTCTTCTTTTTTTTTTTTTCTGGATTAAGGATGAGGTCCCTAGATCGGTTGTGCATTGATTGATTTTGTGTATGATCTCTACCTAGGACCAGTTTTGTAATTCTCTGAGTGGTTTTTGAGAGGTGTAACTTTGGAGGTTTCGTATTTTGTTGCAAGTCCAGAGCCCTTTCTTGGTGCTTTGGACCTCTTTCTTTGTGCTTGTACATGGGTTGCCTCCCCTCTGGGGTTTCTTTGCTATAACTAGTACATATAGGGGGGAAAAAAAAGGAACGTTCTTAGAGAGCAGAATGTGAAACCCTTGCCATGTAAGGGCAGCCTTTCGGTCATAACTCATTGTTTGTCAGATCATCTTCCACCTGAAACTTGCCTTCCCAATCAATTGTACATGACCAACTTAACCTTTAGCCTATTAATACACTCTAGGGCATCAAAGGTTTTCTCTAGATCATTGATCCATGTTTATTTGGGTGCAGGTGAGTTTATTTGGGTGCAGGTGAGTGAACTGCTTTAGTAATATTGCATTTGCTGCAGAGCATCTTGAAAATTTCCTCTTCGTCCTCATTGGCTACAGTTCTCTCCACCTCGACCATTCGTCCTGGTCAAATGCAATATGTATTAGAACTTATAATCATGATCCTAAAGCCATCTCCATCTCCATTTTCTACATAATCCTGAAGTTATAGGCTCATATGTCTTATACCAGATTTAAACCCTAGTCTAGGTCAAAGAGTCAGGCTCTGACACCAATTGTCGTGGAGCTGTGATTTGCAAATCCTTCACTAGAATAAAACTTTTGAACATATAGCTTCGATGTTAGTTAGAACTGTTGATGACGATTACTTTTAGATTTTGGTAGCAAGATCGGTGCGTTGATGTGTATCACATTTAACCAGGATCAATGTCTAAGACAAAAATCATGGAGGCTGAGGGAGAGGAACACTCCAGAAGGTGGCTGCTAATCCAGTATCACTGAAGTAGTTAACCATCTCAATTTGAACAAGTTTGATAGGGTTGCTGAGCTGATCGCTGTAGACACATCGATCAAAGAATGATCTAGGACAGACCATAGATTTTCTAGTGTACTGATAGGCATTTGGTTAACTTAATCGAGCCCAGTGTTATCAAAGGCCCACACCTAGGCGTGCCTAGGTGCACGCCGCACTCCTTGCCCCTCGCCTAGGCTAGGCGCAGCCCCTTCGAAAAGGTGCGCGCCTAGGTGCCCAGGCGCAAGGTGGTGGTTGAGGCGCAAAAAAAAAAGCCCAAAAATTCAAAATTTTGATTTTTACATCGAGGCATCATCTCAGCTGTTCATTATTTTTGATTCTTTGTTTCATAACATAATAAATCAATATCTAAACCACAAAAAAAAAAACTCCTAAAATCTCAAATCCCTAATAAATCAATTATCTTATTGTTGTTCATTGTGCTGGCGTCCCGTCCTCAACTGTTACTCTCTTCTAAGTAAATCTACTTGTTCACTTCACCTTGTAGACAAAGAAGATGAAATTGAGGAGGAATCTCTACGAGACTTGGAGCCTATGATTCCCTTTTGAAGAAAACATTGCTGCCTTAGCCCATATTTACTTAGGATCAACTACTTCTCATTGGATTTGAAACTCTTTCTAATGTTGAAAATTTGTTAAATTGTCATCTTTTGAATTTTTACGTGATTTTATTGGATTAGTGCACTAATATCTATTTATTTTTATTTTGTGCCTCACTTTGAAATGGCGCGCGCCTGCGCCTTGCGCCTAGGCTCCAGGGGCCCTTTGCGCCTTAGGTGGGCCTGTGCCTTTAATAACTGTGGTGACTTAATTAATCGTGTAGGCAGATTGGTTGCGGAAGGTAAGGCAAACAGTAAGTGATGAGGCTCATGTGAACATATGCGGAATACAATGAAAAAAAAATTCAATTTTAAGAATATTAAAAAAAAAATAAGTACTTGTGTTGGATTGGCACTACATAGATACAAAATCGTTTAGCCGGGAGAATTTATAAGGAAAAGTAGAAAAAATCTCTGATTTATTCAACCAATAATATTTTCAATCAACAATATAAGTAGAATAAACAAATTTGATTACTAATTTGTTGCCTGTATTTCCTTTCTAATCGTGAGGACAAAAGGAATAAGACCCACATATTATACTATGACAAGGGCAGTGCTCAAGACAGCAAAAAAGCAGTCTACAATATTGGGCCTGGCATTTGGACTATAAACTTGCATATTAGCATGCCTTGTAGAACAGTGGTACTGCTTATTTGAGTTATTTCCTTTATCGCAAGTGTAGTCTTTTATATCTTAGACGAGACCTTTAATTCATAGAAGCATTCAGCCTCTTCCTCGTGGACTTGACAGTTTTTCATCCCGCCTCTGTTGTAAACATTGGGTCTTTCCATGGCCATGTACTCTGCAATACGGGACCCTACTTCTGGTTTCCTCAGTGGGTCGTTTAATAGTTCTTTCCAAGTAGTATTCATGTTTTTCAATTGATCATGGGCTTAATGATGGATTTGAGTGTGGTCGATATAATTTTTTGCATCTTATTTGTTCATTTTAAATTTGTATTTTGGGATTGATTGAGGACATGCGTCTTACAATTGATCTGCTATCAAGGGTGGTGGTGGTGGTGGTGATGCTGGCTGACTGGGGGCTTGGTCGGTTTGTGGCAGTGATTGTAATCAGGAAGAGAGTCTTTTTTTGCATCTTATTTGGTAGTTTGAGATTTGCATTTCAAAATTGACTCGAGGAACACCTTGTACAATTGATCTGCGATCAATTGACTGACTGTGGGCTTGGTGGGCAGGTGTCAGTGTCTGGTATGCGAGAAAGAGTGGAATTCCAAGGACAAACATTTGTGACATAATAGTGTTAGTACGAGGGCAGAAGTGGTTTGTGAGGTAATGTGGGCAAAAATTCTTCCTTCACCCAACATAGGTGTGAGGGCTTATCTGATAAGTTGTGTAATGAGGCTTCTCATGGATTAATTTATTACCTTTGACTAATTAAATAAGTTTCTCCTTTTGGTTTTCGTGGCTGGCCTATTGGTTATTGGGTTTATTCGTCTTCGTTGATCTTTTCTTGCATTGAATTCTGAGTATGACATATGCATAGTTCTTTTTCCCCAAGAATAGTAATATGCAAGGCTGCATTCCAGATTACATGAATCTCAAGTTTCAGAACATAGGTTTTAGAACAAGGATGCGATACAGTTTTTCCTGAACTTTTTATGTTGTACAAACTCCAAGCCTGCTAGCATAAGAGAAGGGTTGCAGATACTTGTACTGTTTTTCAAACTTTAGACTTGACAGTAGCTGTTAAGTGTGTGGAGGTTACTGTTGGAGGTATTATTTGATGTATTACCAGGTATACGACGTGTCAACTTATCTGGATGAACACCCTGGTGGAGATGATGTCCTCCTTGCCACAACTGGTAATCTTTGTACTGTATCTTTTCGAGAGTTTGATTAGGAAGAAATAATCCATGATATGACTCGGTTTCTCATTCTTGTTGTAGGGAAGGATGCAACAGATGAGTTTGAAGATGCTGGGCACAGCAAAACTGCGAAGGAGCTCATGGAGAACTTTTGCATTGGGGAGCTTGAAGAAATGCCTTCTCCAGCCATTCCGGAACTCGAGATAGTCTCCAAGAATAGGACGAAAGACATTTCCCAGAAGCTCGTGAACTTGACTAAGCAATATTGGGTCGTTCCCGTTGCCGTCGTTGGCATGTCGGTGGTCACGGGGTTTTTGTACCTGCGCAGGAAATGAAAGAACATGTATTTCGACTTGAAAGAACTGTTGCCGATTATATTTTGACTCGGTAGAATCGTCATTTTTGAGAATTCACCTATTATTTGGGGCTGATGCCGAATGCCCCCTAAATTATATGTGTTACATGAATGCCATGACTGGAGAAGGATAAATACTGTTTTGCCGGGCTGATACATACACGGGAATGCCATGAACGTCACTTGAGAAAGTAATTAATCTGTTTATGATTGTGTGACCTTTGTATTTTATTAGGTCTCTGACAATCTTTGTAATTAATCTGTTTATGACTTGGTAGGACACTCGTATCATGTGAAACACTGAATCGAAATCTAATGATCGAAGATCGTTTGGCGAGTCAAACTAGTGTAAAAACAAGGAATGAAGCCAACATTTACGTATCTCAAAGTTAGACTTGTAGAAAATTATATGGAAATAATTCAACGAGACAGAGGAACTAACACGTTGTTTGGAAATTCACCAAAAAACTACACAAACTAAGCAAAGTTGTTATATCTATTTCCAGTTTTAGTCTATAGTCTACCAAATAAGACTTTATTTGACTGTGAAACTCAAATTCGTTAATTATAATAGAATTAAGTTATTATATAATTTTCAAAATATAAGCTTTTCAAAAAATATAAAAGGAAAAACTGCGTAAAATATCCCTGTGGTTTGGGGTAGTTGCAAAAAGACCCCTCCTGTTACAAAAATTGCAAGAAAACACCTAAGGTTTAAAAAATATTACACCCGTCAAAAAAGTCATCCAAACTAACGACATGTGATGCTTACGCGCCTAAAGAGTGCGTTTGGTAGAGATTATTCTAACAAAATGACAAAAATGCCCTCTATTTCTTCTTCCCTCACCAAATCTTGATTTTTTTTCCTAATCCAATCAACCAAACCCTAACTGCTGCTACCTGCCTCACAATAATCGCCGCGCCGCCTCCGGCTTCAACCGGATCTGTTTGCCGATTTTGGGTTCCACAGATTGTTTTTAGCCGGACATCGTGGTGGTGAAAGGCCGAAGTGCAGGGATCTGCCCATGCCGGTCTCAGTCGCTCTTTTCCTCCCTCTAGTTAGCTTTGGCCGGCCGTAGCTTCGGCCATTTCTTCCCCCGTCTCTTTCCGTCCGTAATCGCCACCCTCATCATGCCCCATCCACCACCATCACTAGCTATTTTTGCCCCCACCCTCACCACACCTTATCTAGCACCACCGCCGCCCATTTCTGACGCCGCCATCAACTCGAACCACTTGCGCCGCTGCCACCAGCCAGATTCGCAAACCATGAGCCTAGATCTACAATTCGGATCCACAACCCGTCGGTCCCTCCTTCTTCCCCTTTCCCCTTTCTGTTGCTCACCTGTTTGCTAGCGCTAGCCTTAATGAGGGCTTGGGCATGTGGCAAATAAGGGAAGTTTTTTCATTTGGACAATTTACAGGGGTATTTTGGACAAATTTTTTATTTCGTAATGGAAAGCGTGGATTGCAACACTTTTTAAACCTTAGGTGTCTTCTTGTAATTTTTGTAACAGGAGGGGTCTTTTTGCAATTTTCGCAAATTCGTTAATTATAATAGAATTAAGTGGCAAAAAAATCAAATGGGGGCACTGAAATGGAACAGAGGGAGTATTTCTCATAATTACCTGTTGGGATTGTCAGTTTCCACACCCTATTATGCTTTTCTGCACTCTCGTAAATTTTCAAATGTACTACTACCTCTATTCCATAATTTTTGGTACTTACAAGGATTGCCGCTCATTCCAGTAAATGCAGCAACCTTTCAAACCCTACTATGGCTCCGGTTTAATCCTTTTGTAATCTTATAAACCCTAGTTCAAGCTAATAGGTTACATTGAATAGGATATAGTGTTTAGGGTTTTGGAGATTGATGTGGGGTTGTTACTGTTGGATTAACGTTCTCTTGAAAGCACAACGAAACGTCCAACTAAGAGCAATTGGTATACATGGAGTTTGAGTCGTAAAAATGAAAGTGATACTTTCGAAACTGGGTAAGAACTGCTATCGCTTTGTTATTGATGCTGTTGTTATACTTTTAATGAATTAAGGTTGCTCAATATAGCAATGGTAGAGCTGCGGAAGAAACAGTAAACTAAATTTGCTTCATTGCTAACCAAATTCCACGTTTTATGTTTTCTTTTTGGTAATTAGAGGACCGTAGTATTAAAATGAAGCAAAAATTACACTTCAATGTTCCGATCTTCTTCCAAATTTAACAAAAGATTGAATGAAGAGGGAACAAAATCAAAAACTTTACAAAAGAAAGCATTTGCCGTTTTATGTTGGTGGAACGGTATGCCTTTTAAAGTCACTGAGATCCATGTTGATGTTGGTAATTGGCCAAATACATCAGTGCGCTACTAAGGATAAGTTTAATGGGTAGTTTTTGAGGCTGCAAGTGAAAAGAAACTAGTTGTGCTATTACCCGTACGGAGGGTTTCTGTTTTGTAGATTATGGTTATATGTTTGGACATGTAAGGGCGGACTTCTCTAGGCATCATAAACCTTGTTCTCCATAGACTTTGTTTAGTAAATCAGATATGTCTGCATCCAATTAAGAATCCTATGCTTTTAAAAGGGAAAAAAAAACACCCAATTTTCATTCTACTCTTTTTCAGAAAGATGTCAAGTTCATATAAATGTGATCTTTATGTTTGTTTGACCATGTTGCAAATCAGTTCAGGCAAATTTTAATGGTAACGGTTTCTTTCTCTCTAATGTCCTTTGGCTGTTAGTGTTAGGTTTTTGAATATTCTCTCTTCTAGCAAGAAAAAAGATTGATTTGCATACTGTTAATAAATTGGGTCAATGGACTCATTATCCGCCCACTAACATATAATGTGTATTTGTTAGTTTGGATAAATACAGTTATTTAGAGAATATTTATCTCTTAAGTGTTTGAGATAAACACAATCTTTATCTCCTAAGAGTTGGAGGTAAAGTCAGTCTCTAATTGTATCTCTATATAAAGGCTAGAGATATCCCAATAAATCATAAGTCAATAGTAATAACCCTCTCTCTATAGCACTCTCTCTAGAGCAATCACCAAGCTCTAGGATTTGGTTCGTGGACGAAGAATTCGATTCTAGTAGCCGTTTTCGTACCTGCGAAAAAGATCAAGCGTGTTGGAGGCTCGTAACAACAAGGATCCTACGTCGGAATTTTCGAAGACTTCGTACGGTATGTTTTCGAACCCATTACGTGTTACGTGATAGCACAATAATTGTTGTAATCGTTTCAACATTGGTATCAGAGCCAGGTTACTTGTTGATTCGCCTTTAACATGCTAGATTAATTTATGTGCATGTTATGATTTTTTCCGGATACATGAATGAGACCCATTATTAAAATTCAAAATTTTTTGAGCATGTTTTTCTGAAAAATAATTATATATTTTTGTTCTCCTATGGTTGAGGATGAACTCCGTAAAATTTCGTGATTTTTGGATGCATGGTTTGTGAGAAATCACGATTTTATTTTTCAAGAAAACTGTGTTTTTTTCGAGTTTTGGGACTCAAATTCGGAGCATGATATTCTGTTTTATCATGATCGGTTGGTACATAATTAATCTATGTCGTATAAGCTTTCCAACGATATATCGTACGCATTATTTGGCTTAAAAACGAGAAAGATATGGCCTTAAAAAGTTGGCATCGCGACATGGTGGCGCTGAAAAAAATTAGGGTTTAATGAAGAAGATGAACAGTGAATCACGCGCTGAAGACACGTGTCACGCACCAAGAGGAGTTGCCATGCGCCCACACGCGCGCCACGCGCGAAGACTGCTGGAACGCGCCGGGCTTCTCCCACTCGCGCGTGTATGCCACGCGCCTGTCTAGAAGACTCAGAAGCTGCCCACGCGCATGGCGGCGCGTGGCAGCGCGTGAGGCCTGTTTTCTGGTCGGTCTTCGTCACCGCCGGCGAGTGGAGCTCCATCTTGACCCACTGATTTTTTCTATGGTATTAAATTTACCTTAATACCCTGTGTGTGTGTTCTGTTTAATTTTTAAATGATTTTTTCTAGAAAAATTAGCTTTAAAAATTTGTTTTGATGCACACAGAATTTTTCTTTAATTCCAGAGGATATATTAGGGATAAATTTACTGTTTGCCAATTTTAAGAATTTATCTCTCATTTTTGGGTCATTTAGAAATTTTTTTTTGTGGTACTTTTGTGGTCCCAAAAATACGAATAATGCGTAAATATTAATTTTTGCACTTTGTGAGCAGAAATAAATATTATGGAGAGCTATATGACATAAATGAATTATGTTTTATTTATTTGCCTTGATTAAGTGTTATGGTTTAAATATGTTTTTTGTTGAAATATATTTGTTGGGCTTTTTGGTAAGCCCACACCTCTTTAAACCCAATTTCAAGGCATTTGCGCCCGTTTTCCTTGGAAGGAGAATGTGGCCTATTCATCCATTTTATTACCCTTTAACTTGTTATTTGAGCATGCTAGTTTTAGGTTAAATGGATGGATACTAGATTGGCATTCTAAAGAAACTTATGTTTATGTGTTTACTCTTGTTTTAAGAAAATTCTTTTGAGAATAATGTGTTGTGCGGCATCTCCATTTGTTTTATTGGAGTAGTTTGTAGTAGGATTCTCAAAGATGTTGTATTCTGCTATTTCCCTGTATATTTCGAGAAAGCCTTGTACGGGGATGTAATTTCGCACGCACATTATTCAAGCCAGAATTTTCTTAGCATAAGTTATTAGAATGCCAATAGGGCTCAATGGAGTCCTTGCACACTATTGTATGGTGCAATAATATTGTTCTAAATTATCATGTGGATGATTTATTATATTGTGGCTTATATGATGATGAAATTTATTGCGAAAAATTACTTGAAAAATATTTTTCCCAACTCACATACATGGGAGATGATTACGAGCTTAGCAAATTTTCGATTTCATGATGTGAGGAAGGATTATGTTTTTCATTTGAATTTTTTGAAATAAATAGAAGGATGTATAATTAATGTCTTTTCCTTGCGCAATCTAATGTAGTGAATATAATGGCCACCAAGAATGTCATAGCTGATCTCGTTAAGGGTGAGAAACTTAACGGAGACAATTATGACGTTTGGCACAAAAAGATGAAATTCATGCTGAACGAACAAGAGCTCGAGGAGCACTTGACCAAGGAGTTGGTCGCGCCAACTGAGGCGCAACCCCTAATAGACCACACTGCCTACCAGAAATGGAATCAGAAAGATCGTAGTGCGCGCTATACCTTGTTGAGCAGCTTGCAAAATGATCTAATCGGGCAGTATGATGAACTTCCAACTTGCAAAGCTTTATGGGAGCAGCTCAAGTTCTCTTTTGGTGGAACCTCAACTACGCGGCTTCGTAGCCTTGTGATTAAGTTTGAGGAGTACACAAAAGACCCTAAACATACCATGAGTGAACATCTAAGGATGATGTCCAATATGATTGGTAAGTTGAGGGATGCTGGCCATGCGCTCACAGATGAGCAGCAAGTCAGAGCTGTCATAAGGTCCCTTCCTGCCTCATGGGCCAATATGAAACAGATATTGACCCACAGTGAAAACATCAAGAACTTTTCTGATGTTTCACAGCATGTCATCCTTGAGGACAAGACTCGAGATACTGACAAGACCCTTGCTTATGTCGCCCAAGGGGGATCGCGCAATGCAAATGGCAAGCGCGGAAGACAAAGTAAGAAAGGCGAGGCTAGCACTTTTGCGCCAAAGGAAGGAAAAATGAAGAAACGCAAGAGAGGAAAACGTGGTGGGAAAAAGGATCTGTCTAAAGTTAAATGCTTCAACTGTCAACAGAAAGGACACTTCGCTCGTGATTGCACTGAGCCGAAGAAGGTACTTTCAGAATCTCTCTCTCAGTTATATGTTTCCTCACATGTGATGGTTGCTCATTCCCAACCTGTGTGGTTTGTGGATACAGGTGCAACAAAACATGTAGCACGTGATCGAGAGGGGTTCGTAGATTATCACCGGATTCCAGCGGGTAGCAAACATATCTTCATGGGAAACAATAGCTCCGAAGAGGTGCTAGGGGTTGGTTCTTACCAGCTCAAGTTGTGCACTGGGCGCACATTGATTCTTGAGGATGTGCGATATGCACCCACTGTTCGGCTTAATCTACTTTCAGTTACTGCTTTATTAGACAATGGTTTTTCCTTTATTTTTAGGGGTAATAAGTTGGACATTTTTTTGGATGATGTTTTGTTCGGACATGGTTTTCGCATGGATAGTCTTTTTCAATTGGATTTAATTGATTCTCAGTCTTCTTATTCTTATGTGGTGAATGATAATATTGTGAATGATTCTACCACCTGGCATGCAAGACTGGGCCACATAGGCCAAGATAGAATGACTCGTTTGGCTAGAGAAGGCCTTTTAGGCCCACTCACAAAAGTCAATCTACAAACTTGTGAGGCTTGTTTGGCCGGTAAAGCATGTAGGAAACCTTTTGGAAAGGCTGTGAGAGCAACTCAACCACTTGAGCTAGTTCACTCTGACATATGTGGACCTATAAGTGTAAAGGCACGCCATGGCGCCTCTTATTTCCTTACACTGATAGACGATTATACGCGATATGGTTATGTGTATATGATATCTCACCGCTATGAAGCTTTGGACTGTTTCAAACGCTTTGTAGCAGAGGTTGAGAATCAAAAAGAGAAGAATTTAAAAACTCTTCGCACTGACCGGGGACGCGAATATTTGTCAGATCACTTCAAAAAGTTTTGTGAGGAAAAGGGGATACGCAGGCAACTTACTATTCCTAATACTCCACAACAAAATGGCGTTGCGGAAAGAAGGAATAGAACATTTTTAGACATGGTTAGGTCTATGATGGCGCAAGCAAACCTCCCAATATCTTTTTGGGGGGATGCTCTTTTGACTGCAGCCTATATACTTAATCGAGTGCCTTCACAATCAGTCAAGTCCACCCCATATGAGCTTTGGAATGGCCAAAAGCCAAATTTTGGATAACTTGCGCCCATGGGGCTCAGCAGGTTATGTTCACAGTATTTCTCATAAGTATGGGAAACTAGGGCCTAGAGTTAAAAAGAGTATCTTCTTGAGGTATTTTGAAAACTCTAAAGGCTATGTGATGTATGGTGAACATCCAAATGGTAGAAAGACTGAAATAGAGTCTAGTGATGTCGATTTCATAGAGAGTGATTTTTTTAGCATTGGAGATGCGAGTAAGAATCTTGACCTCTATGAGTTAGAGGAGGTTGAACCCACTTTACCATCTTCAAGCGAAGGTGGGGAATTAGTTCCTCATCCGGTTGTCGCTGAAGATAGTGTAAGTGACCTTCAACCTAGTGGGAGTATCCCAGACAGTAGGAGCACACCACAAGGACCATTAGGTCAACAAGATTCTCAACTGCGTAGAGGTGCACGAGGAAGAGTTCCACGTCGTCGTTTTGAGATTGACGGAGAAATTCTTATGTGCACTCCAAATGATGAAGACGAGCCTACTTCTGTGGAAGAAGCCTTATCTTCATCTGCTAGAAATGAGTGGATGGCTGCAATGAAGGATGAGTTAAGCTCAATGGAAAAGAATCGGGTCTGGGAGTTGATTGACCTTCCGCCAGGGCGCAAGACTATTGGAAACAAGTGGATTTTTAAAGTCAAGCGCAAGGTAGATGGGTTAATCGACAAGTATAAGGCACGTCTTGTGGCGAAAGGCTATACCCAACTGCGGGGTGTGGACTATGAAGATACTTTCTCCCCAGTGGTGAGATTTGCTTCAATTCGCCTGATCCTAGCTATTGTCGCCCAGCAGGATTTAGAACTTTTTCATATGGATGTTAAGACTGCGTTTCTCAATGGAGAACTAGACGAAGAGATTTATATGGCTCAACCCGAGGGTTTTGAAGTCAAAGGACATGAGCGCAAAGTTTGCCGTCTCAAACGTTCTATATATGGTCTCAAACAATCGTCTAGGCTGTGGTACTTTAGGTTTCATCATGCCATTACCTCTATAGGTTTTGAAATGATTGAACAAGACCATTGCGTTTACGTAAAATGATCCAAGAAAAATATTCTAATCCTTTCTTTGTATGTGGATGACATTCTTTTAGCTGGGAATGACATGAGTTCCATTGTCGCCACTAAGCAGTGGCTGTCCTCAACTTTTGAGATGAAGGACATGGGAGAAGCTAATTATGTGCTCGGGGTTAAAATCGTACGTGATCGTCCAAAGAGACTTCTCGGTTTGTCTCAAGAGACATACATCAAGAAAGTCATTGAACGATTTCGTATGCATAACTCAAAACCCATAGACACTCCAATGGACAAGGCGTGTACTTTGACCACAGACCAATGCCCAAAGAATGATGAGGAAAAGAATCGGATGTCCAAAGTGCCTTACGCAGCTGCAGTAGGAAGTCTGATGTACGCTATGCTGTGTACGCGTCCAGACATCTGCTATGCCGTTGGAATGGTGAGTCGTTATCAGAGTAATCCTGGACCCGCTCATTGGAATGCGGTGAAGAGGATCCTTCGATACTTGCGTGGAACCGCTGATCTCGTCCTGTGCTATCATGGTGGAGACTTGAGATTGAGAGTATACAGCGATGCTGATTGGGGCGCTGATAGAGATGAGCGCATATCCACTTCAGGTGGAGCTATCTCTTGGTACAGCAAGAAAAAGTTTGCATCGCCCTATCCACGATAGAGTCGGAGTATGTTGCTTGTTCAGCAGCAGTCCAGGAAACTGTTTGGTTGAGGTCATTCTTACAGGCTCTAGGGGTTACAGCTCATGCAGATGAGTCTGTCACTGTTCACTGTGTCAATACAGCTACCCTAGATTTTGTAACGGACCCCAAATATCAAACACATAGGCTTTCGTTATCACTTCATTAGAACTTTAGTTGCGCAAGGAGAGGTGACCATGAAACATATACCTACTGGCAAAATGGTGGCTGATCCTTTGACCAAGCCTATTGCTAGAGATGTTTTCCTTTCTCATATTAGGAGTATGGGACTACGTAGGTTTTGATATGTTTATGGCATCTTATGTACTTGACATTATTTATTACATTAAATTTTCGTTCCTTGATTTGAGTTTATTTTGGAATGAATGGATAATCTTTGTGATTACATATACATCCTTATTGAGAGTGTCACCAGGCTCGAATTGACCCACTCACACGGGTAATTCACCTTGGCGCTAAGATAGCGAGCAAGATGAGACATAATTGTCTTAAGCGCCAAGTGGGCGAATAAGATGATACAGCTTATAAAGCAAACATGTCGCCTTAGTTGGAGCTAAGATGAGACCTAATAAATGTAGGTCGATCATAGAGTATCTCCACAACTCTATGTAGCCTGTTTACAGCCGAATGTGAGATTTCAGGCAGGCACTATGAGAGTGACTGGGCTGAAAAACTCAGGTTAGGCGCTTGTACAGCGACTAGACTTAGATTCGTATGGCGTATTTTATTATACATTTATGTGACACGCCCTTGCGGGTTACGCCATAGCATGCAAATCATACTGCATGTGCTAAATGCAGACCGACAGTGGGAGTGACGAATGAATCCCTGCTTCGTCACTGTGTGAGCCACTTGGATCAAAATATTTTTGATCCTATGTAGTACCCTTCTCACCTTAGACTATGTCATGAAGAGGATACTCAATGTCGCTACTTTAGCATGTACCCTTGGATCATGGATGATGCGGTCTCGCGGGGCATGTCTAGGAAAGCGGTTGGGTCTAATTGGAATGACATGAGGGCTTTGGGAAGAAAGTTCAATATTACATCATGTTGTGTGATTCATAGCCCGGGCGACTTTGTCGATTTTCGTTTCGATATGAGTCATGAATACATAACATATGAGAGGTTTAACACTGCTCATTATGAGGGATTTGAGAGTGTTTAATCTGGTGTAGTTGAACTATCTGGGGTACATACGAGATTTATTGGAGTGATGTATTGTGTTAGTTTGGTGATAACTTAATACAATACTCCTCAACTGGACATCCTTTCTCGTAGGTCGCACGTTCCATTTCCTGTATGAGGAGATGAGTGGACGAGAGATAAAGAGGGACTATACGATTTATTTGCCCTGTGTGTGGGCGAGTGGGAGCTGTTAATAAATTGGGTCAATGGACCCATTATCCGCCCACTAACAGATAATGTGTATTTGTTAGTTTGGATAAATACAGTTATTTAGAGAATATTTATCTCTTAAGTGTTTGAGATAAATACAATCTTTATCTCCTAAGAGTTGGAGGTAAAGTCAGTCTCTAATTGTATCTCTATATAAAGGTTAGAGATATCCCAATAAATCATAAGTCAATAGTAATAACCCTCTCTCTATAGCACCCTCTCTAGAGCAATCACCAAGCTCTAGGATTTGGTTCGTGGACGAAGAACTCGACTCTAGTAGCCGTTTTCGTACCTGCGAAAAAGATCAAGCGTGTTGGAGGCTCGTAACAACAAGGATCCTACGTCGGAATTTTCGGAGACTTCGTACGGTATGTTTTCGAACCCATTACGTGTTACGTGGTAGCACAATAATTGTTGTAATCGTTTCAACACATACAATCTGTCATTTGTATTCCGAAGTCCTAATGGGGATACAATTTACTTCCTTACGAGTTACGCATAAAGTTCCTTCTAAAACCGTCTTTCCTTCCCGTCAAAAGGATCAAATTAAACCATGTTGGGGGACCATTATGTTGTAATTGTTGGACGCTCGATGACGTGTTTTGGTTTGCCAATCTTCAGTTTGGGCGGATGCGGACACATGGTTCGAACGACAGCAACAAGAAGAGGAAATGCAGCGCATGCAGGCAGATAACAAAGCTGCAATGGTGGCGGCAGAGGAGTTGCATAGGAAGAAAATGGCCGAGGAGGGAGAAGGGGAGAAAGATGAAGAAGTAGAGGCCAAGAATGATCCCATGGCAATTGCTGAAGCAGAGGTTTTGAAGGCGGGATAATTAGTCCTTGTCTTGCAGAGCATTTGATTATTTTTAGGAGAAAAGAGGTTCCCCCCCATTCCTCCCTCTTTGTGGTGTTAGAGGAGGAGGAGGAGGATGAGGCTCTTTGTGGCATTAGAAGAGGAGGAGGAGGAGGAGGAGGAGGAGGAGGAGGAGGAGGAGGAGGAGGGGGTGTTCATGCTATCGACGGCTCAGGAACAAGTACTTGCTCATATGAGAGATGATATTATTTTAGTTTTTGATTTTAAAATCCAAAACATAAACAGTTCAAAATCAAGAAGTGGAGATATTCTAGTTTTCATCTCTTCTTTGTTTAGCTTACTTCATCTTCAACAAGTGTCGAATTAAGGATCACCACAGCTAGTAAAACCATAGGACACAACGTTTTGATCAACAATCTGGATCAACGAGTTTTATCCGGAAGTTTGTGATAAACTAATTAGTCAGAAAAAGAAAAAGGGGAAAATATGTTGTGTCTAAACTCTTATGGTGTCAGGTGAGAATCTAGGATGATTCTGCAGTTTGTCGCATCATTCTCTCTAGAGGTGTCAAAGGCCATGCTTGGGCCTGCCTAGCCTGAGCCTAGAGGGCCAGAAAATGGGCAGGGTCCAAATTTATGAAATGGAGGCCCTGTCCATGCCCAGGCCCTAGGCCCTAAACTTAGGGCCGGGCCCTGGCCCATTTTTTTTAGTTTCCTTTTTTGTGTTGCAAAAACATTAAGTCACGAAATAAATACAACTGATGGGCCCTAAACTATTCAATATCTCTCTCGTGGCTAATGAAGTGCCTTAGAGCTTTACTTTTACTCTATTTGAGAATATTGATTAGTAACAAAGAGCAATTTTTATAGCAAAAAGACAATCTTTTTACAGGAGAAAATATAACTTTTAGTCATGAAGTTTTTTGTTATCTAAACTCAACAATGGATACCTACAAAACTTTTTCCAATGATATCTCTAAAAATTTTCACTCAAACATACCTCTAACTTTGCATTTTACGTAATATTAAGTATCTCATTAGAAGCATGCATCATTAGACTACTTTTACCATGAACTTTCCCGTGCTTTCTGGAGCTATGTTCTCCATTTCCATTGCTTAAATTGTGTTGTTTCTAGTTCCTAGACAAACAAACATATATTTTCTCTTCATAATTTCATGAAACTAATACAGAGGAGCCTTGCAAGTAAAAGTAGATAAAGAAGTAGGAATCATCGTCATGAGCCGAAAAGAAATGTCCATGTCCAAGAAGTTAAATAAAAAGAAAAAAAATATGAGGTAGAGAGAGAATGAGGCGCGAGAAAGAAGGTAAAAAATATATAACCCAAAATGGTTTAGGACCAAATTTAGAGCCAAAGGGCTGGGTCAGAATAGGGCCGAAAAGAGGGTCAGAACCGGGGCGAGGGCCGGGCCTGACCTGGTCCTTTTTAGGGCCAAGCAGGACCAGGCCAAATTAGGAAAATATTAGGCCTGGCCCTAGCCCTGGCCTAGAGGTGTCAAATGGGCCAGGCTTGGGCCGGCCCAGCCCAAGCCTATCGGGCCTCCAGCAAATCGGGCCGGGGCCGGGCCAAAGGGGCTGCCAAACGGGCCGGGCCTGATTCTGGGGATATTTGGGCCCTGTCCAAGCCCAGGCCCTAGGCCCAACATTTAGGGCAAGGCCCAATTTTCCTTTTTTTTTTTTGGCATTTTCTTGTTATTCAAGGTAAGGATTTTTTTTTAATTATGGTAATTTGTTGTTAGGGACGCTTTATTAAAGCGTCCCTAACAACAATCAATGCTTTACTACAAATCTATAGCGACAAGAGTTAAAAAGATTGATGTGTAAGAATATGTTTTACGGTATATGGTAAGACTAATTCAATATACTAAATCAACAAGTTTGGCTTCAAAAAGGTTCTCAATAATGATAAATTCTCAAAGGGACGTGAAGTAACAAATATCATCATCATAAAGATAAAAGCCAAATTGTTAAGAAAAACTTCATGCCAAAAGATGGGGGTGGGCACGCGACAGTGCTACCCCTTCCCTTCGCCACTGGCTTCAAGTTCATTGTGTGAGGCTATGCAATGCACATCCGTTGATGGAGCTTAAAAGTCGAGGACAAAGCTACTCTTCTTGGTAAAACTTACACTTAAAAGGAAATACCTTTTGAATCTTCTCTATGCAATCTCTCTTTTAAACCAAATTTTGGGCAATTCGAACCCTAGAACTAGAATTAGGTTCGATTATCTGAAGCCCATGGTTGGGTACAGAACAATATCTGTGCTGAAATAGAGCAGATTCCAAGTTCCAGCCCACTCAAATTGTAACACAAATTGACAAAATACTGCAAATGTGGGGTATACGATGCATTGGGGTCAGCAATTTCAATAAATAAAGATGTTGGAAATCTACTCGATCCCATGACCACTATATTTATAAAGAAAAAAAATCAAAGACTTTAAGACGTGTTATTATTCTTCGCATTACTTTAATCTTCAGTACTGTTTAGGGGGGAAAAGGGGAATAAATCCGTTGGGGAGAAAGGGAGGGAAAAGTGAAATTTCAAAAGTAAAGAGGGGGGCCAGAACCTGGCCGGGCCAAACCCGGGCCGGGCCTGGCCCGGGCTTTTTTTCTGGGAAATGCAGGCCTGGCCCAGGCCCTAGGCCTTAAAAGGCCGGGCCAGCACTGTTCATGAAAGGGCCCGGGCCAACCCGCGGGCCCCCCCGACCCATTTGACAACTCTATCCTGGCCCAAGGCCCTAAGGGCTAGGGCCAGCACTACTCATCTTTAGGGTCGGGCCAGCCCCGGACCTATTTACTTTTGACATCTCTAATTCTCTCCATATTCTGGTTGAGCTAGAAGTGTTCTACTAGCTCTATTTGCACATAAAGAGAGAGGTAATCATGTACTCCATATATGATGGATACATGATTTGCCATGAGAAGATCGAGTCTGTATGTATAGACTACTCAATGAATAAAAGGTGTTTCTACATCACAACAAAATTTTCATCTGCTCGAGCAAAAAAATGTTTCGATGGAAAAAGGGCTTGCGGAAAACTTGTGATGCCATGTAAATGAGCTCAACTTTGCAGTGTACAATTCTGGTGCTTCATTCATCACATAAGACTAGAAATGGTATAAATCTAATCAGTACAGAACCTCTTGAAAAAAATTAACCAGAAGGATGAGTGCATCCTGAAATAAGACTAGAAATGGTATAAACCTAATCAGTACAGAACCTCTTGAAACCGGTTAAACCTAATCACATGTGGCAGCAGCTCATGCCACATGTGATTAAATCTGAGAATGCTTGCCCCTTAAGTGTCTTTACTTCTTGAATTCCTACCTAATGTTAACACGTATGACGTCACCATTCCGAAGATTAACCTCCCAATCTCAACCCATCACATTCTAATACAACAATACATTTCAACCTCCCAATTTTGAAAGTAAATAACCAAACAAGCTCAAGACCAAGCATGAAAATCTTGAAAAAATAAAAAAACATAGATTTATGCAATTAGGAGTTGTTTATGCAGCATATTAGGAATTAGGAAAGCAAATGGGTGAGCAATCAAGAAAGCAAATCAATTAGAAGGGAGCAAATCTGCAAATGCGTTTCTCAAATTCCAATGGCGGATGACTCGTTATAGATTTAAGCTGTGAAATTAAAATCGGCTGTCACAAGACGTGAAGTGTATGCCTACCAGTCTAATGACGTGAAGTGTATCGTCGTCGTAGCCGGTCAGTCGCCCCGTCGCACGCCTCGCTGTCGCCGTTTTCTGCTAGATCTGGAACAATAGGCTGGTCTTCTCTCCCATCTCTCGGTTAGCTTGATTCGAGGGAGAGAAAGACAGTCTGAGCTGAGGCCAGATTGAGAAGCCATGGCTGTGTCGCCTTCCGGCCGTCGCCCGTCTGTGTGTGAGTGTCTGGGTGAGAGTATGAGAGAGTAGGGCCGTCGCCCGTCATTTGTAACCTGCCATGGTGGATTCACCTAAAATGAACTAGTTTGGGACTTTGGTTTGTAAACTGCCGAAAGGCTACACACTGCTAAATTCACTCTGCTCCAGCTTTCTTTTTCAGCATGGCAATGAAGTTGTCTCTCTCTTCTTGTGTCATCCCTTCTGCTGAACAATCTCCAACGCCCCATTCCGCCCCTCGAATGCACTACTTGTCCAGAATTTGTTGCTTATTCCTGACAGCATCCAGGAAGAGCACACGATATTAAGATTCAGTGATGACAACTTGACTGCCTTTGGCTTTTACTACCGAGCTCAAGCCAAAGCCATTAAGATACAGTTTCAAGTACTAAGCCACATTCAGCAGTTGGACAGTCTTTGTATAGAGCACAAGATCTAAGGTTTAGCTGAAGACTTTTACTTTTCTTTGTTCAACTTGGATTGCTCAAGCAAACGCTTTAGCAAGGGAGTCTCTGAATCTTGCATCATTTTCTGCATATTTCTTCTGGTTTGCTTCTGCAAATTTCTCTTCCCCTGTCATTTTCAAGTAAGATAACGCGTGTAATGATCATTTGAAGTATTAACGAAGACCTTACCGTTGAAGCGATTGAGGAAATCAATCTGAGGTAATTCGGGACCAGGGACTGACTCAATTCCACTGGAACCGGACATAAATCCAGCAGTAGCTGTAAGGTCCAGAAGCTTGAAATTCATCAGTATGCTTGAGAAGAATTACAAGAAATTGCCATACCATCAACCACACCAGAGCAAGAAAATTTTCAAATTAACAGTTCAAGAATTCATCCTGCTGTTGGGAAAGGACTTAATTGGCTATTCTGGAGCGCAATGGTCATGATTAAACCATCGCAATATGCAAGCTCACACGTTCTGTTACCGCAATTTGTGGACTTCTTCCCAGGTGCAACTCATGTGCTTCGATAAAATAACCCTCTTTAACATGTTGGGTTCGGACTCGATTGCAAGAAATTGTTGTCTAATCTGTTCAAATTATAATTTAAATTGCATGTTGCTAGAACTTCTTTTGATTGTTAATTGACCATGTATCAAAAATGACGTGCCAAGGCCATTCCATAACTAAGATACACATCTCTTGATTTGGCATGAACTTCTGTAAAATCTACGGAGTACTTTCTTTTCTGTGTAGCATCACACCTCCGGAGTGATCTTATGACTTTTGCTTCTAAATGCTCACGAAGAACAGTTCTGAAATCACTTGAATGACAACATTTTCTCACATATCACACATTTCAACAAGGAAATCAAACTCGATATAAACGTTTTATTTGACCCTTCAAAAATGGCGATGAGAATTAGAGTTTATGTCAACAGAGACTCTAATTTGGGAACTAGACAGAGGTTTAGTTTAGTATACGTCACCCATTTTCAGCAGCAAAATAGAAGTTATCCGAACTGAATGGTTGAGGTTTTCTTTACCTCTCATATATGCAAATCATGTTCAAAATCTCACCAGAAATTAGGAACAACTGTATGGTTATGGATATACTTCTGTAACACCAATTTTGCAGTCGAATGCATGGCATCCACTCCACTCTGATGATAGTACCAAACATGTTTAAAGGCTGAAGCTTGCTGGCTTCGCTGCCTTGGCTGACCGTTGCTAATGTAGTTCGAGGTTTGGTTGGTTGTCACATTATGTTGGCATAAAGTTTCAACTGGTTGTGAACCCCCTAAATTCAGAACACGCAACTTAGAGAACAAGTACTTTGTTGTTTAAGAGGTGGTTACTGTCATGATCTTGCAAAAAGTCTCGTGTGTTCTTTTCCCTTTTATCTTGGTTTCCTTTTTGAGCTTGTGAGTTACTTTTGCGTGTATTTGAATCATCATGAAACTGTTTGGCGCAATGTCATGAATGATCAATGTCAGCCTCCGGTAGCAGCTTGCTGCCTGCCACATTTATCTACTACTTTCAGTTGGTGGTCATACGGAGTAAATGAAGTAGCCAGTCTCCGGTTATGGAGATGATGAAATAGTTTATATTGGCTTCCACCGGAAATGGTGATCCCCAGCTCCGGTATTGACCGCTTCCATCTTCTTCTGTCTAGCCAACTAAGTCGATTTTAACTGAGATGAACAAACTTGAAGCACAAAACCGTGTCTCGTTTATCTTCAAAAATATGTCGCTACACCATTTTCTAGGTACCTAGTGCTATAGTCCTGTGTCAAAACCAGGAACTAAGCTAGCTTCCCAGAAGCCAGAATACTTGTATAAAAGGCCCCAACTTATTATCTTGACCTAAGTGGAAAACCACAACACTTCCCCAGAGGAACAAACACCAAAAGCGAGAGATCGACCCAACTTTAAGAGGGCATCTAAAGAAAGAAGAAGAAAGACCACTAATGGAGAAGAGGATGTTGGGTTTGTGAGTTGAGTTGTTTGAAAACAACTCACTATTTTGTTCCATGAAGTGGGTTTTGAAAAGGGTTTATAAGGGTAAAAGTATTTTTACTTTATACTTAGTAATAAAATTAAAGTGTGCTTGTCCCCATACTCTAGAGTGTGTTAGTCCCTGTACTACCCGCGTGCAAGTGGGTTTTGATAAGAGTTTATAAGGGTAAAAATACTTTTATTTTACACTTGGTAGTAAGATTAAATTGTGCTTGTCCCCATACTCTAGAGTGTGCTAGTCCCTATGTTACCCGCGTGCAGGTGCGCATTATTAGGCACACTTAGCAGCTTGTCGCAGTCTCGAAAAAACGTGACTTATTTTTTAGAAAATATTTTGTATTTTCAAAAATAGTTTTATTGAAAAGGTGTGTGATTTATTTAAATTCGAATTTTGATTTATTGACAGTTATTTTTAACTATTACAACTGTTTTGATTTTCTAACAGTTGTGTCTGTCCAAAATTCACACATTTTCAGATTTTTATAAATACATGTTTTTCAGTTCTTTTACGATACTGATTTGCAAAATTTCGAAATCTTTTCTTTTTGCAAAAAATTTTTATAACCAAAAAAACATACATTGCTTCAAAGAAAATTTCAAGGAAAATTTTCGATTTTGCTGTTTGCAGATTCCTACAGACTTTGTTGTATCCTAGAGGATTATTTGTCGCTAACTCATCAGCAAACTCGATTTCGAGTGAGGACAAATAAAGTCTTAAAGAAAACAATCACGCGCCTCAAATCTTTAATTTCGATTCCTATTCGACCAAATTTTCAACAGAGGAACCCGCCAATGCTTGAATTCGTCCACTAGATACAGTCACTATGACAAGAAGAGCTTAGCTCTACTCGGAAAACTGAGAACCCTCGAGTTTTGACGCAGCCAGCTTGTCAAAGAACTACACCAGCTTCCCTTTAGCTGGGTGAACCATCGTTGCAGGCAATAATGGACTGTCAGGCCTTATATCGTCAACTGCCAAGTGCACCGCCTCTGCTTTGCTGCTGCCCGTTGCGACCACGATCACATTGGATGCAGAGTTGATTACAGGCAGAGTGAATGTGATCCTCTCGGGGGGGGGGGGGGGGGGTGCCTTGGGTGAGTTGGTGATAAAAGTTACCCACTCATCTTTCTCACAAGCACCGGGTGGTGATTAGGGAAGAGTGAGGCGACATGTCCATCAGGGCCCATTCCAAGAAGGATTATGTCAAACTTGGGGCAGTCGCTGATCTCGGAGACATTGACCACTCGGGTTCTCACAAGCTGTCTGATGACAAACTCGTACTCATCAGCAGCTTCCTCTGCAGACAGCGAGTCATTGATGGAATGTACATGACTGGGAACAATAGGTACCTGCATATTAAGAATCTATATAAGCATAATCATTTGCAAGATAATATGGTATAAGTGAATTTCCATCAACGATTCAAATTAAAGATTTAGCAATTGCCTAAACAGTAAAGCTAAATTTACATGAGAACTTGGATTTCAACTAGCTGAATTGGTGGATATGGGAGTCCAACAATGGATTTGAAATAGCTTAATAAGCAATGTCTGAGTGGGCCAATCCATCTTCGAACCGCAATTTCCTTGGATCTAAATATATAAGTAATAAATTCCTTAGGGGCTGTACGCTTACGAGATTTTTTTTCTGTATTCTATTTTTACTTTTCAGAATTTAGTATTCAGTTCTAAAGTCCTATCGTGAATTTTTACTTTTTTCCGAATCTACTTTCTCAGTTTTTCTGTACGTTTATCATTTTCGTTTTCATTTTCACCAACTTTTTCTGAACCAATCTTGTATGTTTAAACTTTTTTCTGAACCAATCTTGTATGTTTAAACTTTTTCTGAACCAATCTTGTATATTTGGGAAAGCCATAAAATTACAGGAAGATTGCTCTTGTCAAAGCATCCTGCTCACAGGTTCTTGCAAGACGGCTAGAATGCCTTATATAAAGACTTATGGCTATTCAACTGCTCACATGTTCTTGCAATCTAACATCCTTATCTTGTCAAAGCAGGTAAACCACAAGACAAGCAAGCTACCTCATTCTAATCTCTTGGGAGTTTCCCTGTCAACTGAAGGCAACCTTGTGCAATCACTTGTCAAATACGAAAAGCAATTCTCAGTCGCCATACAAAGAAGCAATTCTCAGATAAGCATAACAAACCCACCCTGTACTCCACATCGTCGTTTCCTTAACCCCAAGGAAAGCCAGATTTCCAGTCGGGCTCACCTTCCCCTTTAATCTTCCTTCCAAAAGATTCACACTAGTTTACCCAGTTCTAAAATCTCCTCCAAAACCTCCCCCAAATTCATCAACAGAACTCCAAAAACAAAACCCCTCAATAATCATTCACAGCCGAACCAAACATTTAAAATCAAAGAAGAGAAAACATAAATTATGAGGAGATCTGGGTTTCTTTCGGATACGACAAGTATCGGCGGCTTCTTCGTCGTATCTAGGCTGGGTCTTCGGCTTTGTCTCTGTGCAGCTTCTCCGTTAATGTCGGCAGATCTGGGAAGTGCGTGAGATTGAAGTGAGGTGCTGTTATTCATTGAATGTAGAGGAGATAAATAAGAGAGAGAGGGGGGGGGGAGATCTGGGGATCAGAACCTCTGGCCGAAAATTTGTGAACAATGATATGGATGTGGTATTCTTTGACACAGAGAATACAAGAAGCGGTAAAAGGTGAAAACACCCGAAGGGTGTTTTTAGCTTTTTCGGTACCGTTTGAAAATTTTATCCGAAACGGAACCGAAAAAACGTAAATATACACGAAAAAAACATCTTTTTCATCATCATTACAAAAACAAAAACGAAAAAACGTAAACGTACAGCCCCTTAGTTTTTGTTGTGGATGAAATCAAGAACTTGATTCGTGAATAGACCTGCACAATGAAAAGACAACACCGGTAATTCGCCGGAACGATTCCCGGCGAGAAATCTCTGATGCTTAAGTCAGAAGATATTTCAGGAGATTATAGTGTAAACTTTAGATGAAGTCACTTACCTTTCTTGGTTCCCGCATTTTCCTTTTATAAGATCTTCCCTTAGTGGTTTATTTACTTCCCTTATTTAATCAGGGAGTTATAGGATTAATGATGAGTTATTCCCACTAAGGGTAATGGATTGTCTTCAATTGGGGGGGGGGGGGGGGGTTACTGCCTTAATGAATGGTGTAAATGATGGGAAGGTAGTTAATCCTCACTTTTTCCTCATTCATGAATATTATGACAGGTTCAACTTTATCAGATCGTGACACGTGTCACGATGATATTTTTCCCATGTCATTTGCCCCTCATTCCATGTTTTTAAAAGGGAATATGGAATTAATAAATTTTTTTAGACCGTTGCTCAAGGAGACGTCTGCTCGGCTTGGAACTTGTCTACTCGGCCAAGCCGAGTAGAATGGTCCTTACAGATTCGTCTGTTCAGCTTTAGCTGAGTAGAGATCTTTTCAAAATTCGTCTACTCAGCTTGGCCGAGTAGAGGGATCATTGTAGATTCGTCTGTTCGGCTTGGCCGAGTAGAGGGCTTCAATGGTCTTGCCTACTTGGCTTGGTCGAGTAGAGATCCAAAAGGCACGCCTACTCGGCTTGGCCGAGCAGAGGTCCTTAAGGGACTCGCTTACTCGGCTTGGCCGAGCAGGGGTCATTTATGGACTCGCTTATTTGGCTTGGCTGAGCAGGGGTCCTTAAGAGACTTAACTACTCGGCTAGGCCGAGCAGGGGTCCTTCATGAACTTGCCTACTCAGATTGGCCGAGCAGGGGTCCTTCATGGACTAGCCTACTCGGCTTGGTCGAGTAGGGGTCCTTAGGGACTCGCCTACTTGGCTTGGCGAGCAGGGATCCTTAAGGGACTCGCCTACTAGGCTAGGCCGAGCAGGGGTCCTTAAGGCACTCGCCTACTCAGCTAGGCCGAACAGGGGTCCTTCATGGACTCGCCTACTCGGCTTGGCCTTCTGTAGAGGCTGACCTAAGTGGCTCGTTTTCTCAGTTTTATTGTAATTGTCGTCATGGGGTATATAGGTAAATTTGCCCCCTATCAAATTTTAGATACATGCCACGTGTCTGGGTAAATTTAATGGTCACAGGTTCTCATCCGTTGGATGGGTCTGTTGTTTCTATATAAGAGGTAAAACCCTTTTACTCACTTCACTACTTCATTTCTCAAAGTGTAGAGAGAGAGATCGTCTTTGGGCTTTGTTTGAAGAAGATTTCTAAGTAGAATTCTGAAGATCTACCTTCTTCTCAAGTAAGTATCAAACTTTTTTCTTTTAAAATCTTCTTGTCTTGATCTAAAATTATGTCCAACGAAGGTGAGTAATTTGTTTCTGAGCCTAATGTCAATACACAAGGTGTTAGGATAGAACCCACTTTTGATCCCCTATTGTTAGAAATTTGGGGTTCCCTTAGTTCCTTTCTAAGAGTCAAGGGGTGTTCCTGCTAAGGAAGTTTTAAGGGAGAGTGCTCAATCTCCTAAGCCTTTCGATGTGCACACTCTAAGAAGCAAGTTGAGTAGTTACGATTTAAAACTTCTACGAGAGCGCTGCGAAATTTTGCCAATCGTAAAACTAAGACTTCCTAGTGAGGATGAATCGGCTAACATGACTATAATTGACGAAATTGGTGTCTACTGGGATATGTTAATTAACGGCTTTAGAGTTTCCCTTCATCCCTTCTTTGTCAATGTTTTTAAATGCTTTTGGGCTCGCGCTTGGCCAACTCTCTCCCCATGCATGGCGTTTTATGAGCTTTTTCATCTACCAATGTCATAGATTGGGATTAAATCCTAGAGTTAGAGTTTTCAGATGGTTTTTTACCATATGTACAATCACCAAACAGGTAGGTTGGTATTTTTTGAGTCGTTATCCAAAGGCTGAAGCTAACCTATTTCCACACCCCTCGTCGTCCAATCATAATTGGAAGGAGAGATTCTTGTTTGTTAAATTGCCTAAGTCTCATAGGGGCGAAGTCTGTGATGTGTGGCTTTCGGAGTGCGAGACGAAAGCTTGTAATAAATTAAAGGAAGAGAACTTATCGAAGACTGACCTTGATCACATTAAGAAGCTTAAGGATGTTGAGCCCTTAGAATCCAGATACCCTTTGAGCATTGCCCAGCTCTGCGAGTGCGGCATCATCTACCCCCCTGAGCCTCAAGATTTTGACGACGAGGAAGAGGAAGAGGAAAAGGAAAAGGAAGAAGAAGAGGAGGGCGAGAATGATCCTGGTAAAGCCCTTACCTAACCTTGTATTCATCTGATCTTGAATGGTAATCTTACTCTTGTTTTGCATGCAGGCAATATGTCATCACGAGCGCAAGGTGATCCACTATTGTTCAATGCCCAAGGGGTGTTGGGAGAGATTATCCCTGATGAGCTAGCTTCGGTGTATGGTATTGAGGTCGAGGAGGAGGAGATGCAGGACCTGGACTTTGGCGCACTAATTTCTGGGTCTCAGCCGAAGGTAACTCAAACACAAACCAAAGACGTCGTTCTGGGCTTGACTTCGACTAATAAGTCCAAAGAAGCCGCTAAGAAAAGGAAAGTGTCGAATAGAGCTGGAATTCAGGCTACTTCCTCTTCTGTCCAACTTGATGCTCCTCATCGACCTGCTTGGGGAATATCCATTGAGGAGTTAGTTTTCAAGTCGCCTCGTACGACATGGGATTGGTCTAGACATGCGATCCCTATGGATCGCAAAACCTTGTCAGCATACGGGATAACAAATACAACTAATGGGATGGTTCAGTTCCGGAAGAAACATCTTGGGAAGACTATATCAACAACATCACAGTCCGTGTATGGGACATTAATGGGGCACATCCAACGATATTGTGGTGGTCCACCTATCAAAGCTTCTGCTGCTAAATGAATAACCAAATGCTCCATGATATCAAATAATGATGGCAGAAATATCCTCTCTAGGTGGCAAAGTGTAATCGCAATGCGCGATTGAATATTCATTTCATCCATATGCATGACTTTTGAGCAAATTTGCCTAAAAAATTGCTTAGCTCTATCAAAAGTTTCACTACGTTCTCCGGCAACACGCTTCGCAATGAGATAGGAAGTAGTTGCTGAATTAAGATATGGTTGTCAAGGCTTTTGAGTCCCGAAATACTTCTTTTTTGAAGATTGACACATCGTGATATATTCGAAGCCTAACTATCTGGGACTTTAACCTACTTTAAAACTTTCAGCATATCATCTTTGTTCTTATTTTCCAATATGAAAGATGACGGTGGCAAATAAAATTTGCGACCAGCCCTTTGTTGAGGATGTAATGCCTTTCGAATACCCATTTCCTTTAGATCATTGCGAGCATTTAAATTATCCTTTCCTCTGCCATCAATATTCAACAACGTCCACATCAAGTTATCACATACATTTTTCTCAATATGCATCACGTCAACATTGTGGCGTAGCAAATTGTCCTTCCAATAAGAGAGCTCAAAGAATATACTTAGCTTTTTCCAATTATGTGCCTCACTGTCGTCCTTATCATTGTCTCTTTTCCTCTTCTTACTTTCTTGAGCTTTACACTTACCCACTCATTCTTTATGTCCTTTACTTGCTCACAGACTTCAGGTCCAAATAATGGAATAGGCTTTGGATCTAATTCAACTGTCAAAAGATTACTAGTTGTATCCTGCGACACAAAGGACACGCTAGTTTTCCTTTCGTGCTATATCCTGACAAGATTGCATATCCTGAAAAATCACTTATCGTCCACATCAATGAAGCGCGCATCTTAAACATTTGATTACTAGCTGCATCATAAGTGTCTACACCAATCCATAATTCCTTGAGTTCGTCAATCAAACGACGCAAGTACACATCTATGTCTTTACCTGGTCCCTAAGGACCTTCTATTAGAAGGGACATCATCATGTATTGTTGTTTCATGCAGTTCCAGGGAGGCAAGTTATATGGAATCAAAATTATTGGCCATGTGCTGTGAGCTATATTCATACTCCTGAACGGGTTAGATCCATCCACCAAAGTCTTACGTTGCGTGGATCACTCGTAAAATGTGGATGAAATTCATCAAAATGTTTCCAAGCACGAGAATCAGCAGGATGCCTTACAACCCCATCATCAGTACGCTCATCCGCATGATATCTCATAAGAGATGATGTCTTTCGCGACATGAAGTACCTTTGAAGTCTTGGTATTAAAGGGAAGTACCTCACTACCTTGGCGGGTATCTTGGCTTGCTTAACTTCATCATCATTTGGTTTAGCCTTTGACTATTTGTATCTAGGGGTATGACAATGTATACACTTGCGCTCATAAGCTGTATCTTTCCAGTATATCATACTGTCATTGGGGCATGCATGTATCTTCTTATAATCAAGCCCTAAATTCCCAATTATCTTTCGAGCTTCGTAAAGTGACTTTGGTAATGTTTTGCCTCTAGGGAATGCATCTTTCAATAAATTAAGCAAGATTGTAAATACCTTGTCACTCATTGCACTGAGACACTTTATATTCAACAGTAGAATCAAGAACGAGAGTGTTGAATACTTCTTACAACCAGGATACAACTCCTTTTTAGCTTTCTTTATGAGATTGAAGAACATCTTAATTGCATCATCTAAGCCATCACCATCTTCATTTCCTCCCTCACTACCTATCCCATCTAGCTGATTAAATATAGGGACAGTAAAAGCATCATGTTTCATTTCTTGTGTTATATCACCCACGAATGGTTCCGGAATAGAACTTGAAGTCAATGATGATTTGCCATGGAAAATCCAATGTGTATAGATTTCTAGAAAACCATCAACCACAATATGTTCTGCCACATCTACTTTTTTCACGAATCTCATGTTGCAGCATTTCATGCATGGGCATAGTATCTCTGTAGCATTAGGTCTATCCTTGGAGGCAAACACAACAAAATCATCAGACTCTTTCTCATACAAAGGATCCAATAAATTTCGTATATTAATCCAACTCTTATCCATATGACTTTGAGCCTGAGAGTGTACATATGAACAAAAGAATTATATCCTTACATCACATAAAATATTATGGCTTATTCATTTAGTTAACCTATTTTAATGAACTTCAATTTACTCTTTTGATCACCATGGCAGGAGAAGTACTAGAGAAAATAGGCTAGCATACAAAATAGGCTGTCATGACTTGTGGGTCAATTATCCTTAGAAGTAAGAGTGCAGATTTTATTGTTGCTTCTATTGTTGGGTTTAATGATATGCTTGTTATTCCCTCGGGAAATCTAGCGGCAGTAGGCATTTTGGTACTTCATGTGGAATAGACTTCTAATTAAAGCGTTAAAAGCTGATAAACTTCTAATTAAGATCGACGACAAAGCAAAAGAGGGTTGAATGTTGATAAACTTCTTATTAAGTACAAACATAAAAGGAAAAATAGAACAACAAAAACTTACAATTAACAACTACGGTATCAGACGGTCTCGTCCCAAGCTTTGCCTATAGCACAATTTGCATCAACTAAAGATCTACAATTAGGTTCCTTATATGTTAGTTAAAGACCAAAAATATATTTAGTTTGCCAAAGTTCTACAAAAAAAATCTAACAAAGTTCCTACGGTTGACAAAGTACAGGCCTTATTGAATTCTGTTGCTAAGAAATGTTACCGAACGTAGTAGTGTGATGAGTTTCTGCAAAATCTGAACAAATAATTGGCCTTCCAAAACCCAAGAAAGAAAAGAGAAACAAAAATCGGAAGTATAAAAGGGAACAAACATGTTCAACCTGATGTGGTGCAGCTTGCTACAACGCTAACATCTTTAGGCAGCAATGTAAAACATACAAACACATTCATACAGACAACAATTACTGCCTACCCAAATGCATAAAGGTTGTACCAACCATTGCATAGATAGACAAACAGGAACATTTTAGGCCATAGTGCTTAGATGGATATAACTTTTTCTCTCTTATTCACAAGAACATAAATTGGAAAACATGAAAATTTTGCAATAGAAAGACGACAAGAAAAACATACTGTTGTAATTTGGACAAAATGTCCGAGTTATACTTTCTAACAGCGTAGTATGAATTACATTTGTCGTATGATCACAAAATCAATATTAACAAGATACATAAACCATTATAAAAATAGTTTCTTGCATCGAGACAACTGTAGTACGCCCACCATTCTTACAACAACACAGATAAACAAGCATCTAGATTAAACCCTCACATTGGCGCCTAAAACAATAAGATATGAAGGCAGATTTGGATGTTTGAGAGAAAGAGATATGGGAGGAATGAATATCAGGGATGAGCTTCCTCATAAACCAACTCCAACAAGGTACTACCACATGTGAACAATTTCCCACTCCATTAAATTTAACATGAACCAAGACTTTTAAGTGTGCTCACCATCACAAACCTGTATCTAAACCTCCTCTGTCAGGAAAAGAGCCTTTTCACAGAAGTGGAATACTCTCAGCAAGTACAATTGATAATAGTTGCAAAATAAACTTCACAGTTGAAAAACACTTGTATTTTCCGTGCTCATCAAGTGACAGAAAACAAACATAGAGGGACTATTATCAGCAAAATGACCGCACAATAGCCGCCAAGCATGACATAATAGAAAAAAAATATCATATACTTACCACTAAATAAACTTCCTTTAGAATGCAAACCCCCATTTCAATCAAGTAATTCAAGCGACCAGAAGTTCCAATAACGATGTCCTCTGTGTGTGTGTGTGTGTGTGTGTGTGAGTATAAGAGAGAGAGAGAGAGAGAGAGAGAGAGAGAGAGAGAGAGAGATGCATGTAAGGTCACGAAAAGCAAATCAAGGAAACTCAAACCTTTTTTTTGTTACATAAACTGGATTTGTATATGATACACCTGGAGCACACGCATAACGAAAAAGATGTATATGCTTGCTGCAAATTAACACTAGCAGAAAATTGATCTCCCCTCATGTTCAATAGTCGTTTTACAAAAATGCACAAGAAAAGACAGCAAATCATGTTTGCAATGAGCAAATTATTTTGGATTGAACTTGAATTGGGCAAATTTCTTGTGATGGGCAAATCTAAGGGGAAAGAAGATTTTGTGGAAGCATACGCGAATGCCACATGATATTCAAACAACAAGTCTAACATATGCAATCATGTCACTCATGTTTGTTCGTTGAAACATCAGACCTCTTCAAGAACCCATCAAACCGTAAGACCTTTTACTTAATACCACCACCAGAATCTGAATGTCACCATGAAACACATTAAAGCCCTACTATAATGAAGAGCCACCATAAATGCCCATCCCCAAATTGCATTAATCGGGTACCAAATGAGAGAACAAAGAGCTCGGACTGGGACGATAGAGATGATTCAGCTGGGTTAGTAGCAGGCTCATGATTCAAGGCTCCGATTGACAGAACCCATATAATCATTGATAGAGAATAAGGACGATTTGTTTATTCCTTAAGTCTTCGAGCCATATCAGTGGTGGATCAAGTGATGATTTGTTTCTAAAGAAAATGACTTACCGACTACGGGATTATTCATGTGTAGTCACAGATGTTTACCCCTGTCCTCCTTGTTAGTTTTTAAACTCCAAGAACATCAAATTAGAATAACTAGGGTTTAAGATGAAGAGATTCAGAGAGAGAGAGAGAGAGAGAGATAGACTACATACCTGAGGAAGGCTGATTTTCGGTCTTCAAGCATGGCCAATTGTTGGCGTGAGAGAGAGAGAGAGACTGTTTGGCAAACGTTTGGGTGGAGGTTGTTTGGTAGATCAAGCAACCGACAGAGAATGGCTGATTCTCACGAGATTTTTGGAAAAGATGAACACTGTAGCACAAAAATATTGGTGCCAGATTTCCCCCTTTTTTGGGTTACGACGTTTTAACCGTGTAATGAGTAAAATAAGAAATGGCCAAACGACATCGTTTAACATCCAAGAGTTACGGCATTTCTCTTAAGTGTCGCTAATAAGCGACATGTTAATAAATGATATTTTATTAGTGTCGAGAAAGGGTAAAGCGACGCTTAAGAAGTGCCATGTACTAAAACGTCGAAAAATTTGCGACACATAAAAATTTGTGTCGTAATTATCCGACGTTATGGTAGAAGTGTCGTAAATTATAGCTAATTTTTGACATTTTTGTAAGCGTGGGAAGTTAAGCGTCGCCGAAACCCCTTTTTATTTGTAGTGACATCTTACGTTTTGGTGATTAAAGCAAGTAAGTCCAATCCCTACTTTCAGTCGTTCTTTGTCAAATGCTATTGCTATGTATATAGAAATAGGTCGAGGCTTGTGGCAAGTACAAGGAATGGTGACTGCTTTGAAGGTGTGATAAGGTTGCTGTCTACTGATGGAAAGAGATGGGATTATTGGTGTTTTTTGCCTTTTGGAATTTTGAGATTTTGGACATGAGATCTAATATGTCTCTTATTACTGTGGTGAGTTTGAACTCAATTAGTCTAAAATGCAATGGTTTCGGTGGAGCCAAATGCACCACGTAGTGGTTATGATGGATAACGTTGGTTTTTTTACTTGCTTTTATTTTTTGTTGTTGATAGCCACAGCCATTCTCTAAAAGAAGAGGAAATGTTATCTATTTTAATTCCAGCCGGTCCTCCAAACCACACTGGTTTCACTAAGGGGCACTTCATAAATAGGTGATCAATTGTAACGCCCCGAACCCGAGGGTCCGAACACATCCTTAAACCATAACCCAATCCTGTCCAAAACATAACAACCTTAATGGAATAGCAGAGCATCTAAAATGCCACAAACAAAATGACTTGTATCTCTCAAAACTTAACTCCCAAAAATAATCCAAAACTTTATTACAAATCTCTCAGACTAAAAATCTGAACCCAGAGGAAAATAAATCAACTAACCGATTTTTCGTCTAAAGAAATCATAAGCTCTATTCTCAATATAAAAAACCAGAGCAATTCCAACCGCTGTACTAATATCTCGCCCTTCGTGCTACTTTTGGCCTGGAAGGGAAAGGAAACAAAAAACAAAGGGGTGAGCACGAATTGCCCAGTAAAAGCTTTTACACACAGAGGGCCAAAAACGAATACGAAACTAGAGTTATCAGATAGAGCCAATAAATAGAAATTTAGAAAACTCAGTCAAATTTCACAAACGAATACGAAAGTGACTAAAAGAAGGTTACCAAAAATGAATGACAAATATGAGTTATCGAATAGAACCGATAAATAAGAATTCAGATAACTCGATCGAATTTCACAAGCGAATAACAGAAGCGACCGAAAAATGGGTTAAATATCCAATAAGTCGAATATCAATTCACAAACGAATAACAAATCAACCCAAAAAGGGTTTACATAGCCAATAAGTCGAATATCAAAATATATTTACCAAAACTTGTGGGTGTCACATACACAAATTGCTTATTATTGAGAATAAAAAATACGATTATACTATGTCGAATATCGCAGCGGACGCGCCACACATAAGTCACGATAATTAAAAGTGACTTTCGAACAAATATCACCCACAAAGCAATTTGATAAATATAGCGAATATTCACTCGAATGCCAAAAATAGTCATTGTAGACTCAAACCGAAGAGAACAAAAATACGAGTTCAACAAAATGAGAATTAATTCCATCAGAGGTCGGATGAAAGATATATCGTCAAAAGAAAGTTTTGGTGAAAACTTAAAAGCACGAAAATCGAGAGAATTAAAGAAGATTATCAATAACTAAAGGGCCACCAAAAACGTGACACATGGCAGAAAGGTGGGGGGTTTGTTTCATTTTACACGGTTGAAGCAAATCTGGGTAAAGTGCCATCATTGAAATTTATAAAATAAAATGTCAAGAACCAATAGAAAAGAGACACGTGGCCTTGGATCAAGACAACCATTTTGGCTGTGAATAGAGAATGGCGTGGAGTTCTAATTAATTATGAACGACCTTTTTATGATACAACGTACAAAGATTTTTATAAATCACATGAGAACTGTCTTTAACGCAAATTATAAGACAGTGAAACAAGATCATTGAGAACGTTACAAAAAAGCGTAATGATCAATAATAGGCTCGGAAGCAAATTCAATTTTGAAATCAAACGAAGACGCAAAGATTCTCGTGTATGAAACGAAAAGACAGCGTAAAAACCCTTACCTCAAATAACGGATATCATGTCAAAAATCTCCTCTTTATCTTGGATCTTTACTTCAAAGTAACAATATAATGTCAAAAATCTCCTCTTTATCTTGGATCAATCACCACCTTTTTGCTTGAAAATACCCAAAAGAATGCACTTGATTCTTTATCTTAGATCAATCACCACATTTTTACTTGAATACCTAAAAGAATGCACTTGACTCTTTTCTCTTTCCTCTCCTTTATCTCAAAAAAATATGAAGACTCTTATGTCTTCTTCCCCCTTAAATAGTTTGCTAATCTAATTCTAATATAACTTGAAGTCCTAATTGATGGTGCAATCATAACACAGCTAAAAGTCCTTATTACTAGTGTAATAAGAACACAAAAAGTCTACATTACTAATTTAATCACAAGATGACTTAAAATCCTAATCCAAGTCGAAATCTTTTCTTCCTCTTCTTTGTTAAAATAATACTTAATCTAATCACATTAGCCACTAAGACCATTAATATTAATTTCGTCACTAAAAGGACTCCAAGAAAATTCTCTATGGTCCATTACTTAATTCAAATCAGTATAATTTTTAAATTATTACCTACACAAGTAGACGAAAATCCAGGGTATTACATCAATAGTTTTCAGTTTCGAGAGGCAAAGCGGACAAAAAGGATTGGAGGGAATATGGAAGCAGTGAAGTTTAGATTGTAGAGGTAGTTTGTCCCAAATAGTCTGCCAAAGAAGGAATTTGATCTTTTGTAGTACTGGCATGGACAACAGAATCAGCCAAAACCTGTCATTTCCCATGCATGTAAGAACTTGCCCAATTGCCTAAAGCTTTACGGATTTCTTCTGATAGAGCATGTCATATGCTGATGAAACGGAGAAGATGTCAAATGAAATATGTTTTCAGACTAATTGATCTTCCAATGGGTATGAGGAAAGGTGTATGACTTTGATTTTTGTGACTATCTGATGAGTAAACCATTAACTCAGAGATTTGTTGTCCCAATGTCCGTTGCTAATGAGATCACTAACACGTTGCGCACAGGGGGGGTTGTGATTGATGTATCGATATAAGTGGCTTGAACTTTAAGTGAGCGACCCAATCATCCTGCCAAACATAAATATCATGAATACCTCGATTTGTGCTCGACATGATACATATGTTTAAGAAATATCATGACTTTTTTTTTTTTCTGGTCGAAGAAATGTCATGACTTTAACTCTTGAATTCACAGTTTCGGAAGAGTAACACCAATCATAAGGCTAATGAGAGGTCTATGCTCTATTAGTGACAACTTTCTATAATTGTTCTAGTTTTCTCATCATTGTAGCCCTTCTTTGGTGTTAAATAAATTATGCTTGGACTTCTGATGTGTACCTACTTATTCATTTGAATTAAAAATAGGCTAGTTCTAATGCAAAAGGATACGTTGCTTTTTCCAAAATAAAAAAACAATCAAGCATGCAGCTAGTACAATGATTACAAAGCAAATACCTTTCTGGAATAAGTCATTGCGTATATATCGCACCCAGAGACATGGTCACATCAAACTCAAAATCACGTCGTTGATTGCAAAAAAAAGTCTTTTGATGGTCTTGCGTCTTATTTGGTCTCTACTGAAGCGAAACATCTCAAGTGTTCGGGATCAACTCAAGTCCTAACAAACTCTCCGCAACGACCTCGTCCCATCAAATAGGTGATCTACACTTTCCGCTATACAAAGCTTCATGTCGAGAGCCATATACTAGATCAAATTGAATTGATTACAAGGAAGGTCAATAACACAAACAATAAGCATATCTTTCAAAATTTAAAGTATGGATACTTCTCTCTATCTGTCCATCTATTGACAATTAAAATAAATTTTCCAAAATCAAATGGGTTCTAATAACTCAAAATAAACACTCAATTTGTTGATTTGTTATCTTACACTATATAAAAATTTGTCATGAAACTCACAGCTCGTAGGAGCTTTACTTTATGTTTCAAACTTACATTACAAATCATAGGACAAAGTCTCTTTCATAGGCAAAGGAGAGGCGGTTGAGCAACCGACCGTACAACTCATGACTTGTTGGCTTCTTCTTTATAGTTCAGGAAGCAATGCCAACAATTCTTAACTAAGTCAACAAATCAAAGTTTAATTTCCTAACATCATCCTTTAAACTTGGTTTGATCACCAAGAGCAACTTTTTCAGCTTGAAGAATAAACCAGCTTTAAGTGGCCTCGTAAAGAGATCTACAATTTGGTATTCAGATGTACGATACTTGACCACAATCTCTTTAGTGATTTTTAATATCAATGTGTTTGCAACGACCATGAAATATTGGATTCTTTGTTAAGGCAATTGCTGACTTGTTATTATAGAAAATTGTTCTAGGGCCATCTTATTGATGTTGTAATTCACTAAGCATTTTCTACAACTCAACTGTTTGAGTAGCACAACTTGTGGCTGCTATTTACTCCACTTCTGCTATTGAAAGGGCCATTACTTATTGTTTATTTGAAGACCAAGAAATTACTCCCGAACAAAGATGAAACACATTACCTAATGTGCTTTTTTGTTTTTCAATGTCACCTGCCCAATAACTATCTGTATATCCAACTAGCGCCATGATATTAGTACTAAAGTAAAATATGCCATCACCAGGTGTACTTTTAATGTATCGCAAAATTCGCTTTGTAGCTTGCCAATGAGACTGTTATGGTGAATCCATTTGGTTACAATCTCAACTCCATACACAATGTCGGGTCTACTTGCTGTTAAGTACCTTAAGCTTCCAACAAGTCTCCTAAATTTTTTTGCATTAACCAAATCACCACTTCCATCTTCTACGAGCTTTGACCTTTCTTTAACTGGTGTTAGAACTGGTTTGCAAGCTTCCATGTTAAATTTCTTCAAGATATCTCTTGCATATTTCTTTTGTGAAATAAATAGGTCTTTGTTTATCTGGCTTTTGCTTGTATCCTTTTGCCACTAACATCGCTTAGCTTTCCACTTCACCATTGGGCTTGTACTTAGTTACGTATACTCACTTGACTCCGGTTGGCTTCTTCCCTTTTGGTAGAGTAGTAAACTCCTATGTATTGTTCTTTTTAATGGCATGAATTTCTTTATTCATTACTTTAACCCAACGATCATCATTAGCTACTTTCTCAAACATTTCTAGATCACAATCTGCAAACAAAGTATAATGGGCAATATTTTCCTCATTATCATCATTAGGGTCATAATCACCAACTTCATAATCTTGTAAATAAGTAGGCGGATGACGATGAAGTTGTGAGGGTCTAAGTAAAGGTGATACAGGCAGAGATGATTCTTTAGGAATAACAGGGAATAGCTCTTCAGAAACTTAAGGAGAAGACGGCTCATCCATTTGATTAATTGTTTCTACTTCATTGTTTATGAATACCGGTGCTGGCAATAATCTCTCTTCTTCTTTTGACCGATTCCATACTCCATCTTTGTTAAGCACGACTAATAATCACATTTTTAGTCTTTGGGTTATATAGCTTGTAACCTTTTGTTTCCAAAATGTAACCAATAAAGATGTATTTTTTTGTCTTGCCATCAAGCTTTTTTCTGTGCCACTCAATTTATTGATGAGTATACCTAACCATCAACTGATGCTTAATTCCATGCTTTCTTAAATAATCATCACATACATTATATTCAGTTCCCCTATCGGTTCTCAAAATTTTGAGCGAATAACTGCTTTGCTTTTCAGCATATGCCACAAAATTCTTGAGTACTTCACATGCATCAGATTTTTGCTTCAAAAAATAGACCCATGCCTTTCTACTAAAATCATCATTGAACGTAATAAAGTATTTGTTACCTCCATTAGATAGACTTTAACATAGCATAAGTCTGAATGCACAAGCTCAAGTGGACTTTTGGTTCTCGATGTCTACCTTGTAGGAAATAGATCTCTATGTCAGGAACTTGAATAGTTCGCAAGTCTAAAACCCATTCCTTGTTTGTAAGGAACTTGATGCTTCCAAAATTCAAGTGCCTAAAATATTATCAATAATCATATAATTACAATAAGAAGAATTACCATAATTAATATTCTCCAGAAATAAACAGTTGGTTGACATCTTTTTTTTCAATATCATGCCCTTCTTTGTATCACTGAGAGTGCATCTTTTAGCCCTTTTCTGCTAGTTGTCCCACACTCAACAGATTTTGACAAATACTAGCGGTAAAGTACATTTTAGAAATATAGTTTGAAGACCCATCATTCACTTTAATGGCAATCCTCCCTTTCCCTGGAATTGGAAGTTTGTATTTATCACCACGTTTCACCGAATAGCAAAAGGATTCGTTTAGCTCAGAAAAAACTTCCTTGTTTCCACTTAGATGATTAATGCAACCCGAGTCTCTAACAGCCACTGATCATCATTACTACTAGTTTCATGACTAGCCAGCAATAAGGTTTATGGAATATCATTATGTGCTACTCCAGCGTGATCCTCTTTGGTTTCTAATCTTCTAGCACGACTCTCTACTATAATGGCCATACTTTTTTGCAATTATAGCACTGGATATGGGACTTGCATTTAGATTTACTGTGACCATGCTTTCTGTATTTATAACATTGAATATTTGATTTATCCTGAGAAAATTCATTACCTCATTCTCCTTGTCTGGCAGTGATTATGAAATTCTTGCCTTCTCTTCCTCTGAAGTTTAGGCCTCTTTGATTTTGCTTTGTTTGACTTGTAGTAGTTTCCTTTTCATTCCTCAAATTTACTTGGGCTTTTAATGTTTGCTCCATTGAGCTTTGTGACCTTTCATTCATCGACATTTCACGCGACTCTAAGGAGGCTTGTAGATCATTAAGAGTCATAGTGTTAAAGTCTTTGGATTCTTCGATAGCTGCCACCACATAATCTTTCTTTGTTATTTCATCACCATTATGTTTCATCTTGTTGACTAGCTTCTCTGTTCGTGAAAAATAATCAAGAATATTTTCTTCTTTGCCTTGCTCCATTAGCTCGATCTGTCTTTTTAAACCCTGCTTTCTTGTTCGTTTAACTGGATCTCCACCTTCATATATTTTCAGTAAAATACACTAAGCATCCTGTGCGGTTTTAGCATGAATTATTTTTTCAAGAACTGACAACTCGACTCACTGAGAGATCAAGAATAAGGCCTTTTCATTGACCAAACGGTCACATACATGTTGTTTTTCTTCATCTTATGACTTATATTTTTCACCGAAGCCTTTCTCCAAAATTTCTCCATAGCCACAGCGTCTCAAACATAACTCCATCAAATGTTTCAACATAGCAAAATTATTTTTCCTATCAAACTTGAATATTGTTGATTGCACATGTTGAATTTGTTGAACTCCAACGGTTGAACTTCAAGCCATTTTGCAGAATCTGGCTCTTGATACCAGTTTGGCAATTAAAATAAATTGTCCCAAGAAAAAAAGAATTTGAATAACCAAAACTAAACACTCAATTTATTAATTTACTATCTGATAAAGTATAAAACTTTGCCGTCACACTCTCGTAAGCTTGTGAGCTTTACTTTCTATTTCAAACTTACATTACAAATCTTGGGACAAAGTCCCTTTGATAGGCAAAGGAGAGGCGGTGGAGCAACCGACCGTACAACTCATGACTTGCTGGCTTCTTTTTCGTAGTTAAAGAAGCAGGCTTCTTCTTCATAGCTAAGGAAGCAAAGGAGGTCGCCAACAATTGTTGACTAAGTCAACAAATCAAACCAAAGTTTAATTTTGTAACACCATCTGTTTGAGCACCTTACGTGGTCGTTAAATCAAGCCATGCACCCAGAGCATTCTATAAACTATGCCAAACTATGGACGTGAAAAGTGGGTCCATCATCAGAACATATAGTTTTGGCTGTTTAGCTGCATTGCATCTACCGAGCAACTCATTACAAGAAAATGAGATGGCTTGGTCATAAAACTAACAATCACCCATACCTCGTCAAACCTACTGTCGGTTCTCAGCAACCCAACCACAAAATCTGCAGATATAGACTCTCATTTCCATTCAAGAATAATTAGGTCTCTGAAATACCATTTTTAGCTCCTGACAAGGGAAGTATTTTAGCCAAAAAAACCTGCCACTTCCATTTTCATGTTAGCCTACAGATACAGGTGTCTTGCGTCCCAGTACATATTAGGTGTATCCGAATGCATGCAGTGCAAAAGTAGCATTGAACCTTTCAAGATTGAGTTCTCTGTAACTGCTACATGATTGACCTAATATGTATGACAGGCTCTTTCAATACGAATGCAGATACTACAATACATTGTTAATTGAATCACTTTGTCGATTTCTATCTGGATTATGTTAAAGAGAAATAGAATAACTGCGTGAGGTTGTGTTTCGCACGTCGGGTAAGAGTTCCGAATAGGAAAAAATTAGCCTTGTCTAGCATTTGGCCACGCATGCAAGAGGCAGGTCCCTTTTCGTGTGTGTGTGGGGGGGGGGGGGGGGGATCTCAATTCGTAGAGGCATTTAGGGATAAAAAATATTTAAAAACGGGCCAAGACCATACCACAACAGGCGTGGCACCCACCAGCAGCAGCACTGCACCTACTATCCCACAACCCATGATCAGTGCAGACTTGCTCTATTGACAGATAGATGGTGTCATTTTCTCTGTGGGGAGGGGGTGGGTATTGATGGCCGTGGATGGGGAAATCGGTATGGAAGGTACTGGAGTGTCGAGTAGTAGTTGAGGCGAGTTCAGTAGGTGGTTACAGACTTGCAGTGGTGGTGGTGGTGTGTTATTGTAGGTGGTGGTTGCGATTTGTTGATGGTGGGCTCATCAACTAGTGGTTACAGTGGTGGTGGTGTGTGGGCGTGCTGATGTGGTGGTGTGTGGGCATGCTGATGTGGTGTTGTAGGGTAGCAATGAGATCCGCACTAGGCAGATCTTTGACCAGCCCGCACCGTTAGAGGCAGATTATTTTGACTTTGACCGGGTTATGGGACGGGTATAATATTTTTTTTAATCTGCATGGGTTAGGGCCAGTATGGTATTCTCTCCAACCCGCCCGCTTTCTGACACACCTCGTGACCCATATAAATATATATAGTCCCAAGCCCTAAAATTTTCTATTCTTCTCTTCTCTGTCTCCGTCGATCGTGACCTACCGCTGCTGCCTTTTTGGCTCCTTTTCCCCCCGCACAATTGGGTCCACCTTCACCTAGAGACCATCGTCTAGACCGTAGCAAGCCTATCAATAAAGCCCACTTTGAAGCCACGTGTTTCAGGCGAATGCTCACAGAAAAAACAGACACAATTTTAAGAAGACAAGCCTGTATTTGTAAGAAATCTGGAAATATCTCCTCCAAGTATACTTGTGATGCCAAGGAAAGTGGGTTCGCAGTTGACATGGAGGTGCCACAAGGAATGCAGTCCAAGTCAGATGCCCAGTGTGATGATGTGGGACACAGCAAGGGCAGAGACCAAGGGCTTTCCAGACAGAGCCTGAGAGTGGTAGTACCGCGAGGGCGATGGCGCAGGGTGAATACACGATGACAGTCACAGTCCGATGCTTAAGTCTAGAGTCAGGGTCCTGTATATTTCTCTCTCTAGGATTCTAAAGTGAGAAAGTAAAAATGTCAGAGTTCTAAGAATCTGTTCTCTAAATGAATTCTCAAGACCTCTATTTATAGAGGTTGAGATGATGATGTCATCACCCGACACATGGCGCTCCCCCGGGAGTGACACATCACCGAGGGGTCCATAGCTGTCGGTGCTCCACGGACTGTCGAATCGCATATTCACCCGGCCTGCCTTGCACAGCGTCGCTCTGTCTATCTGGAAAGACTGGCTCCCACAGGGTCTGTGTGGCCAGAGAACCCCTTGATCTAGTCACCAATCCAAGCCCTTGCAGAGGCCCACAGGCCTGGCAGCGGTGGGAAAGACCCGACGCCCAGCTACCAGGTAGACTTGGCACGATGCCCTCTGAAGACCTGCTCCCGTCTCGATGTGACCCAGGTGTCATAGTCATAGGGGTGTCGACGCGAGCCCCCAGTGCCGGAGCACGTAGGCCAGTCACGAAGACACCCTAGTGAAGATAGTGTCCCGGAGGAGTCTCCTATCCCGCGGGTGAGTCTTTGTGCCGGAGCACTCGGAGCGCATCAAAGTAGCATCCCAAAGGAGCCGTCTACCTGGAGGAAGGGGAGTTGAAGAGCTCCCTGACGGAGACAGTGTCCCGGAGGAGTCGCCTATTCCACAGGCCAAGGTAGCATCCTGGAGGATCCGTCTACCTGGCACAAAGGGAGTTGAAAAGCTCCCTGAAGGAGATAGTGTCCCCGAGGAGTCGCATATCCCCACAAGTGAGTCCTTGTGCCGGAACACTCGGAGCTCATCAAGGTAGCATCCCGGAAGAGCCGTTTACCTGGTAGAAGGGGAGTTGAAAAGCTTCCTGGCGGAGATAGTTTTCCGGAGGAGTCATCTATCCTTGCGATGAGTCCTTATGCCAGAGCATTGGGAGCGCGTAAAGGTAGCATCCCGGAGGAGCCATCTACCTGGCCGAGGTAGCATCCCGAAAGAGCCGTCTACCTGGCGGAAAGGGAGTTGAAGAGCTCCCTGGTGGAGATAGTGTCCCGGAGGAGTCGCCTATCCCCGCGGTGAGTCCTTGTGCCGGAGCACTCGAAGCGCGTCAAGGTAGCATCCTAGAGGAGCAGTCTACCCGACTGGCCAAGGTAGCATTCTGGAAGAGCCGTCTACCTGGTGGAAGGGGAGTTGAAGAGCTCCCTGGCAGAGATAGTGTCCCGGAGGAGTCGCCTATCCCTACAGGATCCGCAGAGTAGGTCGAAGCATGTTCCACGACCAAGGCAAGGTACTCATGGTGTGGTGAAAGGATGGACCTGTGTAAGGAGCATGATAGTGTGACAGAGAGCCAGGGGGCATGACTGTGTTAGTGGCGTGGCGCACGGGCGCGACGAAGTGAGTAAGGTGCGGGGGCATGTCTGTCTTAATGGCGCGACGTATGGGCGCGACGGAGTAAGTAAGGTGCCAGGGGGCACGTCTGTGACGTCCGGGCGATGGGGGTCGCAGAGTGAGTTCTGGGCAATGGAGGTCGCGGAGTGACGTCCGGGGGACGGGGGTCGCGAGAGGGGGTCGCGGAATGACGGGTTGTCGCGGAATGACGGGTTTCGTAGAGTGACTTCAGGGTGACGGGGGTCGCGGAGTGACTTCCGGGCAAAGGGGGTCGCTGAGTGACGTACGGGCGACGAGGGTCGCGGAGTGACTTCTGGGCGAAGGGGGTCGTTGAGTAACGTCCGGGCGACGGGGGTCGCTGAGTGACGTCCGGCCCCTTGAAGAGTAGCAAAGATGCTAAGTATGGAAGCCAAAGGCTAACCGTTTGGGGGAAGGCCAAGGCCAACCATTGGGGGAGGCCGAGGCCGACCCCAAGGGGAAGGCCAAGGCCGACTTCCTTCGATAAGCGCCAAGTCGGTAAGTGCCAAGGTACGCCGACGGGCGAAGTGCGATGGTTAGAGCATGATGAGCAATCACGCAAGGATGAGCTTCTTGGTGGCGAAGTCATGTGAAAAAAGTGATAAGTCCACATGACTTGAGCGTGCACCTTTGATCGGTTGGAGGCTTTGAATATTGCATGTTGCTTGTGCGAACGTGTCATGCAAAATGGGACCCCAAGTGGGCCTTTAAGTACGACCAGAATAGGTTAGGAACAACTTGCAAAAAGAAATCTACCTTACCAAGAAGCACCCTCCCCCACTGGCTAAAGTCAAAAGCCACCTATGAATGTCAATTCAAAGAACAACAAAAAAAAAGTCTCAAGATCCCCTCTATGAATGTTATATGGAAAAAAAAATTTGTACAGGGAAAGGCACAGCAGAGCGGGCCAGGGACGGATTCTCTAAACTAATTTAGGATCGGGTATGATATTGGATTTACATGTCCCGGTGTCGGGGCAGGGATTCAATGCTACCTTTCTGGTACGGGTTTTATGAGATTTGTGTCCAACCCGTCCCGTCGCCATTCCTATGGTGGTATGTTGTTGCAGGTAATGGGTGTGATCTGTTGAAGGTGGTTGCATTGGTAGTGGTGGGCATGCTGATATGGTGCTGTGTTACTGCCCGTGGGTGGTTGCAATGGTGGTTGCTGGTGGTGGTGGTTGTTGCAAAGATGGTCGATGGCGAAATATGGGCAAGATAATCTTATCCGGCCAGTAATTTGGGTTTGATGGGATATTATATACCTTATCCGCCTTATCGGACATGATATGTTTCCTGTACCATCCGACTGATTAATCCGGCACACCAAACAATAACCAAAAGATTTCAGTTTAGGCGTAAACATCCAAACTCAGTCACTTCTGCAGGTGTATTCATCTAGCAATAAGTGAATATACTCTCCCGTTAGTGAAAGATTGCCCCACGTTTTCGGGACGCAAATCCCATAGGGTTGGGAACCTCTACCGAAGCTCTTTTAGGTACATGTATTTGCTTTTAGAACAAAAGTCTGCATCCCTGTTAGGCCTGCATACAAATCTGGAATCACAATAATGTAAATCTTGGAAAAGCAAATTCGTCCCTACAGTCCTCTAATAGATACCACAACTATTGCCATTTGAAACGGAGGAATGGCACTAGGCACATCCCGTCTTCTACGATGGCTTAATGGTTTTAAGTTTATAAAATTCTTTCTAATTAATTCTCACCTTGCCTCAGACATGTATATTAAATACTTCACGCACACAACTACTGCTCTTTAGCATTAGAATAGTGAAGTTCATTAAACACCATTTTCGTTATTAAGTTTCACCACAATCGCGCGCTCGCGCACACAGAGAGAGAGAGAGAGAGTGTTGCTTGTTGTCTATTAATGGTGAGGGCAAAGCTTTGATGTGTCATAAATGTTACTAACATCTACGTTCGGCTAAAAGCAGTGTTTAAGGTGCACCTTGTTTTGGTTGCCTTGTGGAAACCATAAAAAAGAGGTTAACAAAGAGGATGAGGTATTTAAAAAAAATGGCTGCTAACCTGGAGGTTATCACCACTCGGGTCCTCGAAGCTCCTGTGCATCATTTTAACTTTCTTTGGGGTGTGCGGGATCATATATTGGTTAGGTTCAAAGACCCCGCTATGGATGTGCACGTCTGAATTGCCAGTAAAGTCAATTCTTTGTAAACGTACGCACGCACGCGCACACACGCGCACACAATGTTAAATGGACGAATGAGTATACCTTTTTGTTGTTTCCACGTTAGGTAAATGCTCTCTTAGTTTGATAAGTAGAGCTAATTTCCATTCACGTCAATAGATAATGAGTTTACATGTTACCCTACGCAGCTTGAATCCTTGATAAATGGCCCCTATTCCGAAAATGTTGCCTTAGTGAAATTCAGTGTGCATGTTAGAGTTGTAAACATAGCGTTTCCAAATTTAGTTGCTGGCAAAATAGAAACTTTCACGATCATAATAAAGTTTTCTCCACTCCCGATTGCAACTAAATTCGTCGCAAAGGCCAAGAGCTTAATTTAACACCAGTAGAAGGATCTCGTCTTGATTAAGAAGTCTTTTTTCTGACCAAATTTTACATCACCAAGAGTAACATCTGGTCACCAGCAACCTCGAAGGATCTCGGTGCTTAGCTTTAATTCAAAAACATCTCTTGTTACAAAGATATCTCTCATTTTCATGAGAGATAATAAGACTTAGATGGATAGACTTGGTCGTTTCAATTGACTAATTAATGGACAATTAAAGCAACATCTGCTTCTCCACCACCATATGCCATTAACTTCACTACTGTCCGGTTACTCAGTTACCACTTTAACAGGGTTGAGAAAGTAGAGACCTTGAATATTACCATGAATGAGACTCATCTTGTTTTTATGACTCTGCTAGTGTGAGAAGAGGAATAGCAACAACGCCAAGTACATCCCCAGAGGTCCAACGTATTGGAACGCTGGTGTCTTCCACAGGTAATAACAATTCACGAACAAAAAATGTCACAAATCTTTTCATGGTTGTATTATGAAAATTATTGTCTGATCATGCTCATAAACCAAAGACGCCTACTTAAACTAGGAAAAGTCATGAATTTCCAAGTTTCAAAACTGCAGATATGTTACAGAGAGATGTTCTTTTGACAGTAATATTTCTGCAATAAAGATTTAAGAAAGAGGTTAGCTTATTGTACATTGATAAGTTAAAGAACTTTACAACACTAGATCTCTTAAGATCTCATTATTGCATACTAGAAGCTATAAAAGAAAGATGAGAAGTTGAATGAACTCTCAGTTAATTGTGACCTTTGAGATTTTTTTTAGTGGTATCAATTACTCAATCAAATGTACTTAGTTGACTAGCCAAAATGCAGGTAAAAACGTATTACCACCTTATGTTCATGAATCCAAATAATCCTTTAGAACAAAAAGAACTCCAATGCAACAGTAATAGCAATGACGCAAGAATAGCAAAAAATTGACCCCTTATTCTTGGGAAATCCCTCCATCTAGTCATATAGTAAACAGTTCGTTATACCACGTCATATCTATTCTCATTACATTAAAAATTTTCACCCGTCAAAGATAAAAGTTCAATATAATGTAAGCCGAGTGAAATATTACTTCTTCATCACAACACAATTAAGTATTGTAAAATGTTTCCTTTTCCCCTCTCCCATTCGTTGTCTAACTTTTAACCATGAAATTAGGATCTACATGGAAATGGAAGAAAACTTCAAAATATTCGTCTATGAAGAAGGGGAACCCCCAATTTTCCATTATGGCCCCATGATGGACATATATGCGATAGAGGGACATTTTATACAGAACATAGAGGTTAGCCATTTTCGGACTAAAGATCCAAACATAGCTCATGTTTATTTTCTTCCCTTCAGTGTGACAATGATTAACGAAGTTCTGAATGAAACTGATTCCCATGTTTGGGGTCCCATGAAAAGAATAGCCCTAGACTATGTCAATCTTGTTGCTGGAAAATACCCCTACTGGAATCGGAGCCGTGGAGGTGATCATTTCATGCTAGCTTGCCATGACAAGGTGAGAAACCATTGCTGAACTTTTGCTAAAGAGCTGTCTCCCAATTGTAAAGACGCAATCTCAAATCGAGAAAACGTATTCGAAACTTTTGACTGCTACTTAGTATGGGCAATAAGTCTAAAGTTCATTTACGTTCCTGAGTTTGAATATGGGAACTTCTTCAGATTTCGAGAAGGAATATTGTTGGAATAGTCAACAATAATTTTGTAACCGAGCCATTTTACTATTTTGTTGTAGGGTCCTGAAATTTCCTTCACAATTCCTGACCTACATAAATATTCTATTCAAGTACTATGTAATGCAAACACTTCAGAAGGATTCAATCCGACCAAAGATGTGTCCATCCCAGAAATCTATCTCCCATTTGGTAAGACGGATGGAATGATAGGCGGTGCACCCTCTTCTCAACGTTCAATCTTGGTTTTCTTTGCCGGAGGACTTCATGGTTCGATCAGGCCAGTACTCTTCAAGCATTGGGAGAATAAGGACAGGGATGTGCAGGTTCACCAATACCTTCCGAAAGGGGTCTCTTATTATGGAATGATCAGAAAGAGCAAGTACTGCATTTGCGCTAGTGGGTTTGAAGTGGCGAGCCCAAGGATGGTCGAGGCACTTTACTGAGGATGCGTTCTGGTTTTGATTAAAGAGCATTACGTGATACCATTTAGCGACATTTTAAGTTGGAAGTCATTCTCGGTTGAAATTTCTGTGGAGAAGATTCCGAAATTGAAGGAAATCTTGATGGGAATTTCTGAAAGGGAATATGTAAGGATGCAGAAGAGGGGTGTCCAAGTGAGGAGGCACTTTGAAGTGAATTCTCCCCCAAAGTCATATGATGTTTTCCACATGATACTTTACTCAATCTGGCTTAGAAGGCCCAACATTAGAGTCGATGGAACCAGTGAGTCTTGATTAACTGGTAAGTGGTAGTAGAAGTAATATTCGATGCTTCGCAAGCATTGGCTGAAATATTCCAGTCTCTGAATAGGAATGGTTGGGCTCGGCTTGGGGCACAGCTCCTAGAGGATTGGCAGGACATGGAATGACTTCCGAACATATCCAACTCGTCCAAGTTGCACTTGCACCTCCTATCAACAAGCACATTTTTTTTTGGATTTACCTCTTAGAACATGACAAAGGAACGTTACATCGGTTCATTCGTTTGCTTCATTTTTGTCTGGCTCAATTTTCCAAGTGGTAAATTGAAGGTCTTCTCTTTGATCTCATGCATTCTGAAATATGTGACAGTTAAGCTTCTTACTTCCTAGGGCCATGAATGAGGAAAATCGAGTCCATATATAGTTTTTTTTTTTTGAGCTTTAATTCATATAGTTCTTCAGAAAATATGGAGAGATTATAAATGTTTAGACTTGAGCAAACTTGAACGAGTCCGAGTTCAAATCACTTGTTGAGCTTAATTTACACAGCAAATGAGCTTCAAGTTTGCTTAAACAGGATACGAAATGTCACTGATTCATCCTAAAACAAAGCAGGCTAGCAGGTCCTTTTGAATATTCGAAAGACGCAATCTTGGGAGCTAAGCCGATTGTATCCTTTATCTCGAAGAGCTCAAATGGGCACAAAAGTCTTAAGAAAATTGACGGGTGTTGGGAGACAAAACTACAAAATTCTTTTGCTCCGGCACTAAAATTCTTAGAGCCCAGAAGAAAATTTTTGAGACCTAGATAAAAAAGGTGTCAGGGTCAAAGGGGTACATCTGATTAAGGAACTTGCCTGAACTCATTTTGCTATTTTCTCTGCCAAGACTCGTCCCAGATGAGAACTGGAGAGACCAGCCCATGACTGATTTTCTGTCAGCTAGACTTGCTGATACACAAATTGCACACTCAAAAGCACCCTTCTACTTCATCAGAGGTTTTAACAAAGCCACGACCTGATGGCATTGCTACAAAGTTCTATACATATGAATGCGAAAAAGTTAGAGAAGACATCACAGCTGGTGTTCTCGCCTTTCCTTATACTGGCTACATTAACAAGGCAAATATATTTGTTAATACTTGGATCGCACAAAATGCTTTTCTCCTTGTAGACCGATGACAATATTCTTCTAAATAATCAATTGGTCGATAAGGTTAGATAAGTTCAAATCAAAGTTTTCATCTCTTGCAGTTTTGAAAGTCGATTTTAGTGAAGCATATGATAGCGTTCAATTGGAAATTAGTTTAAGCCATATTTTCTAAGATGAATTTTTCCTTCGTTAATCTCTTGATTACTTGTTTGTGATATATTTCACATTATTGCTTACGGTATTTCGAATTTATATTAATCAACTTATCTCTTCTGAAAGTTTGAACCTTTGTGTGGACTTCAACAAGGACATCCCATTTCACCTTGCTTATTCATTCTTTGTGTGAAGTTATCTCTACTTGTCTTTCTCAACGAAAAAGGAGCCAACTTTTAAAAGGTGCCTATATTTCTCGAAGAAGCCACTGGTCTATCGATTGGTCCTTGTAGACGTGGTCAAGCAACGAGCAATAAGATGCAAGGACAGATGGGAATGTGATGTAGTACTCTCCATTAATATTAAGCTCATGCTGAAATCTTTGTTCTACCAACCCTCTCTCCTAATTTCAGATTTCCTACGTCTTTCTTGGCTGAATCAACCTTCTATGTTTGGAAAGTACTTTTTAGAGTTATCGCTGAAAGTGTTAACAGAAAAGTCACTAAAGATATTTATTAACTATTAATTGTCCCTATATATGGAGTTGGAGGAAGATTCCTACAACCGGGATAACAGCCAAGGTTTGTTCTCCAAAGAATATCTTTCCTTGGTTGAATGGAAGGTCGTTGGTGCTAGAAAGATATCTAACCTTTTATAACTTAGGTAACGTTTAAAATCTTTTCCCTTTTTAATTTTTTCTCCGATTTTGTGAACCGGAGAAAACAAAAAAAACGCGTTTAGCACACTATCCTTCTACAGCACTTACTAAAATAAAATTGTAAAGTGAAGCAAGTCCATGAGACAAAGATCAAGGAGGTCATGACAGAGCACATGTGGCTCTAACCATGGAATGTAACTTGAGGATTAATTCAAATGCTTGTTTTTGCAAAAAAAAAAAGGAAAAAGAAAAAAGAATTGGAGAAAAAAAAGTCTTCTAGACGACGAGCCTTAGGAAAAAGTCTAACATGACAATAATACTGATAAAATGTTGTAACCAACAGACGAGATGAGTAATAAAACTTTGACTTATATTATTTATATCTAAATGTTAAATTTAAACAGATGACAGTAATATTGATGGCAGGTGCAACCAAGAAACAAGATGACTAATAAAACCTTGACCTGAAATTATCTAGATTTTTATCTCGTTAAAATTTATATGCATCTATTATATCACGACATATTATCGACTCTTGAACTAACGTGACAAACTAATTCTCAGCATATACAGGCTCTAAACTAACAATGAAAACTAATTCTTAGCATATATAATCGACCCAGTGAATTCCTCTTTCACTTTCGCACCAATGGGGTCTCATGATCCAATTCCTCGTTGATGGCTCCACCTTCGTCCCAAAAAACAGTTGGTCAATGGAAGGTTGATACTTGATGGACCCAAAGAAGAGAAACAAATTTAAAGAACAGACAAGAAAACATTTGATAGGGCCCCAACCTTAAACGTTTGACCTCTGCTGACTAACTAGCAGATGATTGCCACGTAGGTGGACACTTGGAAATCTCACAGAACTCCATCAATTGCCAACAATAACCCCTTGATCACGTTCGTCCCTAAGCTACACAAGTCTTTCATGCCTTACATTATCTTGCATGAATGACAACGTGTCACACTACAAATTCATACGTGTCCAGTTACCATCTCAGGCCACCACGTGTCAATCCTCGCATATCTCACACAGCTCACAGCTTTGTTATATATATATATTCCACGAATTGAAATCCAACTCAACACTGTTCTGCAAACTTTACATTCGGTTATCAGAGTTCACAAAGCAAAGAGAAGGAAAATTGTTTCGGGTGTTGGGAGTGATTTTGATTGTGAGAAGAAGAAAAATGGCGTCGATGCGAGCTGAGAAGGAAGACAGAGCTGAGGCAGCTGCCAAGGTGGCAGCCTCGGAGCTCCACGATGTGAACAGAGACAGAAGAGCTCGGGAGGAAGAAGAGGCTAATAGGACAAGGTACGATGAGCCACGAGAGTACCGCCGAGGAGATGAAGAAGAAGATAGGCCCGGTGTCATTGGGAGCATTTTTAAGACCGTCAAAGAAGCTGTAACCGGCAAGAGTGATGAGTCCACGGAGAGGACTTGGGGGAGCAGGGATGTAGTGGAGGAGAGGGGGAGAGAGAGCAGGGATGAGGCAGCAGAGGGAAAGAGAGAGAGTAGGGGTTCTGCCGGAGAGAGGGTCAAGGAGTACAAGGACTACACAGCGGAAGAGGCAAAGGAGACCAAGGATTCTGCTGCAGAGAGGGCCAGAGAGTACAAGGATACAGCAGCGCAGAAGGCGAAGGACACCAAGGATTCGACGTTGGGGAAGGTGGGTGAGTACAAGGATTACGCGGCAGAGAAAGCCAATGAGACAAAGGACACTACGCTGAATAAAGCTGGGGAATACAAAGATTACACAGCAGAGAAGGCAAAAGAGGCGGCAGAGAAGGCGAGGGAGACGAAAGACACTGCTCTGAACAAAGCGGGTGAGTACAAGGATTATGCGGCCGAGAAGGCGAGGGAAACCGAGGACACTTCTCTGAACAAAGCGGGCGAGTACAAGGATTATGCGGCCGAGAAGGCGAAGGAGACCAAGGACACTTCTCTGAACAAAGCTGGTGAATACAAGGACAAGGCAAAAGAGACTGCCGAGCAGACCAAGGACAAGGCAGAGGAGACTGCCGAGCAGACCATGGAGAAGGCGAAGGAGACTGCCGAGCAGGCGAAGGAAAAAGCCGCAGAGTATAAGGATTACACGGCTGAGAAAACGAAGGAAAGCAAGGATACCACCGTTGGAAAGATATCTGATTTGAAGGATACGGCAGCTGACGCGGCGAGGAAAGCCATGGAATTCTTGACGGGCAAGAAGGAAGAGACGAAGGACAAGGCGGCTGAGACAACTGAAGCAGCGAAGGTGACGCATTTTCTGCTTTATTGCGTTCATTTTTGGTTGTGTTGTTTATTCAAGCATTGTTGTTACTAATTTGGCAACTTATTGTTTATACATCAGGAGAAGTATAAAGAAACTGAGGAGGCAGCAAGAAGGAAAATGGAGGAAATGAAGCTGAGGGAAGAAGGTAATGAAGACGAAGACAGGACGAGGGCCGAGGCGGACAGGGAAACAGCAGCTGATAGGTTGGTGCTACACATTTTGCTCATGGACATGTCTTAGCTAGATTTTCCTTTTATTTGGATCTAGTAGTCTTACTTCCTTCGACTGGATAGGGGTGAAGCTGGAAAGAGTAACATCTTTGGCTCGATCGGGAGAGTGAAGGACGCCATCAAGGAGAAGCTGACCATGCCGACGGATGTGGTGAAAGAGACACAGCGAGAGGGTGGTACCAAGAGACGCGGCGACAACGGGTGCCCCGCGGGGGAGGTGACGGTGGTGGAGGAGGAGATGGACGTGGCGGAGACACCGGCCGGAGCCATTGCCGACGCTCTGAGGAAGGCAGATCAGGATGCTGGCCAGAACTTCAATGATGTTGGGCGGGTGGAAGACGAGGGGGCGGTGGTGGGGGTTATCAGGTTGGAGCACCGAGATCCTCATGGCAAGATTTGAGATGGAAGTGCACGTGCTTTGGTGGTTTTTATGGGGAGGGAATTGGGCTAGCCTGCTGTTTGTTGAATGTACTGAAGGCTGGCTGGCTGGCTTGTACTCTTTATTTCTTCCCTTGTTTTTTGTGACTTTGCACATGTTTTATATGTTAGCAAGTGTTTTATTGTTTTCTTTTGTGGTATCCGTGGGAAAGGTTTCCTTTTCTTTTCCTTTTTTTGGGCCTAGTGTATTTCTACAAAATCAGAAGTCTTGTTTTCGTAACTTTTACTTTTATCATAGTCAAGATAGAGTTTTTTGTCATAAAGTTAGATAGATATTTGTTACCGGCTTATATAATCAAGAATCAGGCTTTTTTATCTTTATAAAAATGACATTCCTTTTCAAGTTTTTAACTCAGATGGCCTAAAATATAGACAAACATTTATTTAATTAGAATTTATTATAGAGGGAATTGAAATGATTTTTTTTTTTTGGAAAAAGTGTTAAGAATCCTATCATTAAGATAAGAACGGTTATATCGTGTCCAAAGAGGACAAGTTCGTTAGTACATGAATGACAATTCTATCTTATAGGAATCACAATAAAAATAACACCAATAATTACTAACTAAAAATAAATAAATAAAATACAAAAAACAGGACGAAGTAAGCCTAAAATCTAAACAACAACACAGATAAGTATTAAATAAAAACAGCCAATAAACAACAAACAACACCACACCCCCCCAACTGTCAGCTGTCTTCCCGAAGCATAGGCACCCGTCCAATGCTGCATGCTGCATCGATTCCTCAATCTTCCTGAACTCATGTCGGCGCCGGAATCTCTGCATTTTCCGACCATTGCTCAAGTGACTCGTCTTCCAGAAGTTAGACCATAACGTCGACTCGCACCACGCCGCTTGGAGAGCACTGCTTGCCTCGTCGGAGCCACGTCCACATCCAGTCCTTCATGCTGCCGCCAAGAACCACTGGCTACAACAGCAATCGGTCAACCACCACCACTAGCCGAATTTCCCTCCACCACACAATTACACCAGACATCCACCACCACCACAGCCCCATATAACCACTGTCACCTCCACCACAAGCTACGCGAAAGCACTGTCACCACTATCTAAATCTAGTCACTCACCGTTCTGAAACAAAGGGGGAAGGGGGAATGTAACACCCCAAAATTTTAGAGGTGCTCAAATATTACTTGTTGGATTGAGGAAAAAATTAATGATGATTTTAAGTGACAATTAGGATTGCATTGTCGTGCTTGTTAGGTGTCTTCACACAATCGTTACGCTTCGTGCTTATTGAGGACTCATCAGTATTGATTACTTCTCTGATCGACACTCCATGCTACATATCATTGTCACGCTTATGATGTGTCAACATAGTATTGCGACACTTCGTGCTTCAAGCCTTGTCGTGCTTGTTAAGTGGCACATCCTTGTTTTGCCACCTCGTGCTTTGAGCTTTGTCGTGCTTTGGTTAGCATTGTCGTGCTTGTTAGGTGGCACATCCTTATTTTGCCACCTCGTGCTTCGAGCTTTGTCGTCCTTGTTAGGTGGCACATCCTTATTTTGCCACCCCGTGCTTCGATTAGCATTGTCTTGCTTGTTATATGGCACATCCTTATTTTGCCACGTCGTACTTCGAGCTTTATCGTGCTTTGGTTAGCATTGTCGTACTTGCTAGGTGACACATCCTTGTTTTGCCACCTCGTGTTACGAGTCTTGTCGTGCTTTGGTTAGCATTGTCGTGCTTGCTAGGTAGCACATCCTTGTTTTGCCACCTCGTTTTGCCACCTCGTTTTGAGCTTTGTCGTGCTTTGGTTAGCATTGTCGTGCTTGTTAGGAGGTACATCCTTGTTTTGCCACCTCGTTTTTTGAGCTTTGTCGTGCTTTGGTTAGCATTGTCGTGCTTGTTAGGTGGCACATCCTTATTTTGCCACCTCGTGCTTCGAGTTTTGTCCTGCTTTGATTGGCATTGTCGTGCTTGTTAGGTGGCACATCCTTATTTTGCCACCTCGTGTTCGAGATTTGTCGTGCTTTACTTAGCATTGTCGTGCTTGCTAGGTGGCATAGCCTTATCTCGCCACGTCGTGTTTCTCTACACCTCGTGATTCCTAGAAATTTTTATAAATAGGCCCTTGATCTTTTCAAGTTATTTTATCTTTGACTTTTATCAGTAGGTAGACAACTAAAGAGTGAGAAAGATGAAAAATGAATCATAGGACCGGATTGCGAGCAATGATATAAGTGGATTATTCGTGATTTAGGTAAGGGGAATTACATATCGCTATTATTTTATATCAGGTGGTTCTTTTTTAACGTTCATCTTACTCCTAAACACTGTTGTTCTGAAATCTTGCTGAAATGCTTTGTTTTGAAGGTTCGTAAATATCTTGTATTTGAAATATGTTTTCGGGACGTGGCTTAGGTACTTTTGATCAATGCCCAGTGATTTGTCTATGTGCAGGTATGCTATAATACAGCTGAGCTTTGGCGGATCCTTTGGAGGATACCAAAAGCAAGATGCTGAAGTGTTATGTGCAACCTGGATATTGAATTGGTTTACTAATTGTTCGGGGTACTAAGCCACAGTAGGGCTTGTAATCCGACTTGGGATTATTTGTACTTATGTTGATGATATTGAATTAAATGATCGACGACTCGGGTTTGTGAGCGGGACTTGCAGTTTTGGAGTTTTAAAATTATTTGTAACCTATTTTTAGGGCTTGTAATCTGATGAGATATTGTTGTAATTGTTTTGAAGATATAATATCAGTTGCTTGGGTCCTGTAATTTGATTGGGATCGCGTTGTGATATTGTTTGAAAATATGAATTGAGTGATTGACGATATCGGGGCGTCACAGGGAAGCAACTAGAGGGGAGGGGGAATAAACCCTAGAAGCAATAATCCTTTGACCCAGACTCACCTCTTTTTGCTGACCCACAACCACCACGCTCCTACTGCAGCGTTCTCCAGCCTACAACCACCACACAGACACCCCAATGGAGGGATTAACTAGTCATCCTCTTTGATCCATGACAACCCACACCAGATTGCCTAGCAACTAGGCCGGCCTGGACAGCCATACCCAGCAACCCTCACCACCACTTGGCTATGTCGCCTATCACAGAAACCCACCACCGTAGCACCGTCGCAGCGTTACCTATGGCGAAGGCCACCCCCCGCATCAACCACAAAACCCAAACTGAAACCCAAAACTCACACAAACCACACAGATAAGAAGACAACTAGCCTACCACGTCACCACCTGCCGGAGGAAACCGGCAGTGGCGACGGAGGACCAAAGTTCAAAGAGACGGAGTTGTTCGATGGGAGGGGGAGATTTTTTTGTTGGGTCAACACTATGTTTTTTGGTACAAAGGAATTGAAATGAAGTTAGAAAAATGAAGACACATAATCTTTAATTGTGGAAATTTTATAACGCATAACGTAAATCGGTTGGCTTTATTCTTTTGGAAAAAGGCGCAAAAGTTTGACATATTTTTTGAGCAGTAAATTATAAACCGTGGTCAAAATTACCCGCCAGGGTGTCGAGCGAAAAACTATCTATTTCAATGTTAACATATTGGGGCTCAAATCGGGGGCAAGAAGCCGTCTATTTTAATGTTAAGGTGTTGGGGCTTAAATTGTACACGACGACTTGGTGTTTGAGCATCTATGGAATGCTAGTTTGGGTGAAGTTTGCTACTTCGTTAGTGTACCAATGGAATGCCATTTTGGTTTGGGTGAAGTTTGCTACTTCGTTGGTGACCGAATCCTCGCACGCACCACAAAAGATGTTGCTCTCACGGAGGTTACATAAAAGTCTATTAGCGATGTGTGTGCTACAATACAAAATACTCTTTAAGGAAGGAAAAAAAACATCGTAAGCATGCAATATGTTTATGGTTTCTCTAATATCAAATCGTCAAAAGAATTATCCATGTTAGCCCAAAATAGAAACTATGCTTAGTTTTCTTTAATATCAAATCATCAAAATAATTATTCACCTAAGCCCAAAATAAGAAACAACAAGCAAACCTTATAGATAATTTTTAAAAAAATTCATTCGATTGGAGCGAAAAGGAGTTTGTGGGGATGGAAGAGAAAAAGAGAAAAAAAAATCATTGGATTCAAGTAATGAGGAAATTATGGGCTGTTTTTGCACCTTTGTTATGTTTCCTTCTTTCTAAAATTTTCTCCATTCTTCCCCATCTTCTTCTCTTTTTTTCCTTTTCAAATTATATTCTTTTGATGTCACATATCACCATATTAGTAAGATGGTTTTATGACACTAAATGAGTGTTCTTCTAAAAATAATGTTCTTATTATAAGTAGTATAAACAGTCGAACGAATTTTTATTTGGACTAGTGGCAAAAATAGAGAAGTATAGCAGGAGGCAAGAAAGACGTGTCGTAACTGACGGGTTGATGGCTGAAAAAAAAAAAAAAAGTTCGGGTGATAGCGCTAGTGGTGGTAGGCCGACCGCCCACCACGGAAAGCATGGGCAGGGCCACATTTCAGCCGAATCAGACATACGGGCCGGCCTTGTCCATTGGACCACAATTCGTCAAAGTGTAGAACTTAGTATTGGTCTAATAAAGGCCACGGTATGTGTCCTTTGGAAATACAAAGTGCCTGCTCTCGCAAAGTCGGTGTCCATAAGATTCTTTCAACTAAAATTTATTGACCCTTGAGACGAAGGATGGTATGATCGGCGCTCTTCTTTGTTTATTACGTTATTGGAAGGCCTAGTATTTTTCGATGTCTAACTTGATCAAAATTCTGATTTTACAAGCTAATTTGTGCGCAAGTCTTTTCGGAGTGATTAGAAATATATATCATCAGGAGGCTAACATCCCTAACCTCAAAGATTGCAGACAATACAAAGTTAAAAACGGTTGAAACCACATCCGACAGGTAACACCGAAGAAAGTAAGATTAATGGACGACATAATAAACTAAAAATAAGGAGAAATGAAAAGAACTACTGTTTTTTTTTCTTTTTTGATCTTTATCTTTTTTATTTATTTCTTTTTCATTAAAGAACAGAAGCAAAGAGGTAAAACCGTACAACCTCAATTTAGTTAGAAATCTAGTGACCAAACAGTTACACTCCACGTCAGACCAACTGCAACAACGCATGATACTTGTCCACGCCAAGCCCGAGGCCCGAGGCCACGGCATGAAGCTGGAGGCCATACGGCACGTTACTTCACGTCACCCGTCAACCACCACCGGAAACCTACATACATCCCAGTACGATAAATGGAGTCAAAGGAGTTGAATACTCCTTGGAGGAAGTGGCAACAGGAGTTCAGCAATGGCAGAACTCAATTGTTACGTATGTTCTTGGTGCGAAACCTCCTTATCATGTTATGAAGGGCTTTTTGGAAAGAATATGGAGAAAGTTTGGAACATTCAAGTTGAGCCTCTTGAAATCTGGAGTGTATATTGTAAGATTTGAGGATCAATCAGCTCAAAGTAAAATCATAGAATTGGGGCCATGGACATTTGACAGTAAACCACTAATCACAAAGCCATGGACACCAAATGTCTCTCTCGAGAAGGAAGGCACCAGTACTATTCCTATATGGATTCGCCTATCGCAATTACCACTTCACATGTGGTCGAAGGAAATGCTAAGCCGAATAGCCAACTTAGTAGGTAAGCCACTATACACAGATAAGATGACTGTGAGTCAAGAAAGATTAACGTATGCCAGGATATGTGTGGAAGTGAACATAGAGGATGAACTTCCTGAGAGTGTGCTAATAAAAGATCCCATTGGGGAAATTTTCAACAAAAATATTGAATATGACTGGAAGCCTATCAAATGCAATCATTGTAAAGTGTTTGGACACACAGATGAGAGATGCAACCATAAGCTTGCACCAAGAATGGAATGGAGAGTGAAAGACAACACAGCTGACAGAGTCTGTACAAATACACAAGAATCAAAAGGAAGTGAGAGAGAAGCTCACAACAACATAACTCTGATCAAGCAGTGTCAACTACAGGAACATGAGAACAACCTAATTGCTCTATCAAATCAATTTGATGCAATTGCACCGGATGCAGAGGAAACTGAGATAATGGGAACTAGTATGAGCAGGCCTATTAACAGGACAGCTGAAGAGGAAACTGTGGAAATGGAAATCAGTATGAGTCAGCCTAGTGGAAGTGCAGGTATGCAAGTAACTAAGAATAGCATTAGACCTGCTAGAAAAGGAAGTAGTTCAAAAACTAAAAGATGATTCTACATGTTTGAATGTGAGGGGGTTTAATGACCCCATAAGACAACATGATGTTAAGTTAATGCTGAAAAAAAGAAACATTCAGTTGGTAGGTTTGGTTGAAACCAAAGTAAAGTTAGAAAATGTATAAGGAATAATCAATTGGTGGAAGAATCAGTGGGAGTTCATCCACAACAACAATAATAAAGGAGGTACAAGAATATAGATTGGATGGCAGCACCAGATATGTAAAATAACCTCAAAATCAGTTCATCCTCAAGTGATTACAGTAGAAGTAGTTCAAGAATACAGGGTACCATGGTACCTATCATGTATATATGGTAATAACACTGGGATCAAGAGAAGGGAGCTTTGGCAGCAATTACATCAAGATGCCAGTTACATTGGCCAAAAACCATGGTTGTTGATGGGGGATTTTAATGTAGTTAGATTTTCAAATGAGAGACAAGGAGGAAATGGTATTAACATGGCTGAATCTATGGAGTTTAATCAGTGCATTTTCAACCTGAATTTGCAAGATATGACTACAAGAGGCAATTTTTATACCTGGTGCAACAATAGGGAGGGTGAGGATCTAATTCTGAGTAGAATAGATAGAGTTTTAATTAACTCTCAGTGGTTAGAAGTGTTCACTCACTCTGAGGTAGTGGTGCATGACCCTGAACTCTCTGATCACTGTATGTTGGTAATCACTGTGCACCAGAATAAGCTGATGGGCAAAAGAGCATTTAAGTTTTTTAACTTCTGGATGATGCATCCAAAGTTTAAAAATACTGTGAAGGATTCATGGGAGGCTGATACTTAGGGGGATGAATTGCATTGTCTTTACAACAAACTGAGAAGATTGAAATTGAAACTCAAGCAGCTTAACAAGGAAAACTACAGTGAGATATCAGCCAGGGTTACTGCAAAATTGCAAGAGCTACAAAAAGTACAGGAAACCATTTACTCTGGAGATGGTTCAACAACTCAAATAAGGAAGGCCAAAGAATTACAGAGTCAATATTATGAACTGTTGAGAGCAGAAGAAAGTTTTTTTTATAAACAGAAGGCCAGAGTAAATGAAATTAAGTTGGGAGATGGAAATACTTCTTATTTCCATAAGAAGGTGCAACTACATAGAGCATATAACAGAGTAAACTCTATCCAAAATGCAAATGGTGACAATATCAATGGAGAGAAGGAAGTGCACATGGAGGCTATCAATCATTTTTCAAGTTTCCTTGGAAGCTCCCAACCTATAAGTAATCAAACTCAGATCCTTCTACAGAGAGTATTGAACAAACAGTTGAATGAAGAACAACAAGCTCGACTAATAGCCCCTTTTGATGAGGCTGAGGTAAAGAGCACAATTTATAGCATGAAAAAGAATAAAGCACCTGGACCAGATGGCTACAATGCTGAGTTTTTCAAAAAGAACTGGGAAGTGCTGGGGGCAGATGTCACTAAGGCTGTCTTATCCTTCTTCAATAAAGGTAAGTCAATCAAGATCTTCAATAGCACTGCACTTACATTAATCCCCAAAATACCTGTGCTTAAGACTATGAAGGACTTTAGACCGATTGTTTGTTGCAATGTGATCTATAAATGCATCACTAAGCTGTTGAGCAAGAGAATGCAAAAAGTGTTATCTCATCTAATAAGCAACAGACAAGCAGTTTTGTTCAAGGGAGGTCCATTGGGGACAACATACTCCTCATGCAAGAATTAGTGAGGAATTACCACAAAGAAGGGGGAATGCCTAGATGTGCCATGAAGATTGACATCCAAAAGGCATATGATACTGTGGAATGGGATTTTCTTCAAATGGTTATGCAAACTATGCATTTTCCTATCAAATATATTCAGTGGATCATGCATTGTGTAACAACTGCAAAGTTCTCAATCAACCTAAATGGTTCTACGGAGGGGTTTTTTGGAAGAAAAAGGGGATTGAGGCAGGGTGATCCAATCTCACCCTACTTATTTCTCATAGTGATGGAAGCTTTCTCATGCCTTCTGGATGATTACTCCATGAGACCTGAGTTTACCTTCCATCCAAAGTACAAGGACCTAAAGATTACACATGTGTGTTTTGCTGATGATTTGTTTATCTTGGCTAGGGCAAATACACAATCTTTGACTCTCATCAAACAAGCTGTTCAAGAGTTTGGGCACATCTCAGGCCTTAAGCCTAACCTGGATAAAAGCTCACTTTTTGCAGCAGGGATCAATGAAGAAGATAAGCATGCTCTAAGTCATCTACTGGGAATTCCTCTAGGCAAATTTCCTGTAACTTACTTGGGGGTGCCATTAATAACTACCAAGCTCAAGGTCTCTGATTGCCAAGTATTGATTGAAAGGATCACTAAAAGAATTAGTAGCTGGACTGTCAAACAGTTGTCCTATGCAGGCAGATTGCAGCTAGCAACCTCTGTTCTAACTAGCATGCAAGTCTACTGGTGTTCACTCTTCTTGCTTCCAAAAAAGATAATTAATGATATTGAAGCAAAAATCAGGAGTTTTATTTGGCATGGCAGTGACATAAAATGCTTTGGGGCCAAAGTGGCTTGGCATGATGTGTGCATGCCAAAGAAAGAAGGTGGGCTTGGCATAAGGAAGCTCCATGAATGGAACAAAGCAGCAATGACCAAATACATATGGGATCTGGCTACCAAAAAGGACACTCTATGGATTAAATGGTGCCACACCTATATAATCAAAGATCAAAATCTCTGGTTTTTCAAACCACCGGTTAATCTATCCTGGACATCGAGAAAGCTTATACAGCTTAGAGGTAAGATACAGCCACTCATAAAATATCATATTGGGAATGGTAACAAGACTTGTTTTTGGCTTGATAATTGGCTACCTAATGGCCCTATTGTCAATCAATATGGAATGAGGATTCTGTATGATGCTGCTAGTTCTTTGGAACTAAAGGTGAGTGAAGTGTTGGTGCATGGCATGTGGAATCTACCTAGAAGATCACCAGAATTGAGGCTGCTAACTAGCCAACTCCCAGATTTATCTACTAATACAGAGAATGAGGATCAAATAAAGTGGCTACCTCACCCTAGTGGAAAATTCAACACCAATTCGGCCTGGCATGCTATCCGAAATCATAATCCAGCTGTGAGTTGGTGGAGGATAGTATGGTTTTCTGGATACATCCCAAAGTGTGCATTTATATTGTGGCTATTGTGCAAAAGAAGACTGAAGACTAAAGACAAGCTGAAAGCATGGAACATAATAACTGAGGACCAATGCAGCTTGTGTGAGCAACAACAGGAAACAATGGAGCATCTTTTTATGGAATGCAATATGACCAAGGAGATTTGGAAGCAGGTTCTAAGTAAACTGCTAGTTACTAGGCAGTTCAATACATGGTCTCAACTCCTGCAATATGCATGCAGTAATTTTAGGGGGAAGAGTTTTAGAGCCAGGTTAAGTAAATTAACCTTGGCTGTCACAGTTTACTCTCTATGGGAAGAAAGGAATCAAAGGATTTTCACTGGGAGTCATAAGGGGAGGGCTGAGATTATAGCAAATATTCAGAAATGGATCCTACACAGAGTCTTAGGTTGGAAGAAGATAGCAAAATCTACCACAAGCTTGCAACTCTACCAAAACTGGGAACTACCTCTAATGGTGTTGCAAAACTGATGATTGTGTATAGCTTGCTTTCTTCATTATTTTGTTAGTTGTAAATATGATTGTATAATGACTGATGCTTTTCATCGGTAATAAAAGGACCTATTACAAAAAAAAAAACCACCACCGGAAACCCTTAGCAGCCGCAAGAAACCAACCGCCGCACTAACCGGAAAACCAACCTCCGTCAACCAACCAGAAAACTCCACACCAGAGCTCCACCGCTGCACAAACCGATCACCGGAAACTTCGGCAGTCACCCATAACTGGACCCAAGAAAAACTGATCAATTGATCCCCATCAACTGGACTCAAGAGAAACCCGATCCCCAGCTGCTTCGACAGCCACCCATACCAAAAAAGATCAACCGCCCTTTTTGAAAAGGAAGAAAGGGAGGGGGATCTACTGGGAGGAGGGGGAGGACAACCCTAGTTGGAAGAACCCTTCCTAACAAACTCACCTACGATCTCTTACCCATGGCACCACCAGGCCAACTGGCAGCGGTTTCTGGCAGCAACACAAGACACCAATCCAAGATTGATCGGTTATGCCTTCCTGCCCATACCACATTCCTCAGCCCGTCAAGCAACCACCAACACCTCAGGTAAAGAGCCAACGTTACAAGACCAGATCTGACATCATCACAGCATCCTTCATCGCCCAACTCTAATCACAACGATTCTCAACTAAAACGAAATATTACAGGAAATTGGAACAAAGAAAACTAATCCTACATTACCGCACCACCACACACCGGAGGAAACCAGTAGTGGTGATGGAGAACAGATGAAAATGACAAGGATTTTGGTTTTCGCAAAGAGGGGGTTTTTCATAGTCTTCTGGGGTCAATTCTTCGTGCGCAAGTTGGAATCAAATGTTGATATTGAGTCCCATTTGTTAAAGTATGAAAAAGGTAAGAGAGGTGCTTCATAAGAGAGAACATTTACCACTGATTGATTTTTGTTGAAGAAACATCTATTTTTGCCACGATTATACAACTCGATAAGGCATGCATTGCTTCTGCTAAACGATCTTCGTGTTTCAAAAACATGGCTCCTTATTGTTTTACCTAAACCATGTACCATTCGTATCTTCAGCATCTGCCTTGTCTCATTCGTTAAGAACTGAAATTGACGGGTTTATCGAATATTCTGCTCTCTACTTTATGAAAAGACTAGTTAAAAATGTCGCAGTTTTTCAACTTTATATGTAATTATATCTGCTCGCGAATTTTTTTGATTAAATATCTGCTCGGGAATGAATGTCTATTATTCACCACCCTGAAGTCAGTTGAAAGACATCAATATGATCAAGCGTGCAAAGTTTAGTTAAATTCTACAAAGCGATTTTAAGTTGATTTTCATGGTCGAGAACTGTTTTTCCAAAGGAAAAAATTTGGCTGCTACCCGGGTTGAAAGAATTTCCCTCCTACCCCCCATGTAGTGACAATTAATGGTTGTTAAATCTTTCGAGTGACTTTTATTTAGTGACGCTAAAAAAGTAATTTTAAGAGTTATCACTTAAAGTGTTAACAGAAAAGCCACTAGAGACATTTAGTGACTATTAGTTGTCACTATATATGGGATTGGATGAAGATTCTTACAACCGGGGTAGCAGTCAAAGTTTGTTCTTTTCCAAAAGCGATCTAATAGTATCAGTCCCATACCACTTGGGAAAAGATAACATAGTGCCCTTTGTGCTAAGTCTTCCAATTTGCATGACAATTGACAAGTTTGTGGTGCAGGTGCATAAACAGGTGTGGGTGCAAGTGGAAGTGCGTGAAAGCGCGTGAGTGCCTCGATTTATAATTTGCTTTGAGGGCATGAGCACCTTTAGTGAGTCTGCAACGAGAAGAGCTCAGTTTCAATGCATTTCCACACCTATAGATAGTGGATTTTATGAGCCCTAAAATGCCTCTGAGAGAGGCGACTTCAACGAAGCTTCTCATCTCTCCCAAATCTTTCTCTCTCACTTTCGTTTATGTCGCCACTACCAATTTTCCCGGCGGGTGCTGACGTGGTAGTTTAGGTGAAGATTCGTTAGGGTTTTGTGTAAGATCTTGGAGGCATGGGTGAGCTAGACGGCATCGCCGTCATGTCATAGATTTTTGATTAGGTATGGTTCGCTGTCTTCTCTGGTGTCGGCGATGGATTGGATACGATTTATCGGTAAGCTGTCAGGTCCTGTGAATTTTAATTTTGGTTGATAGGTTGCTATGGTATTACAATCGTTGTGGTGGCTTTGTGTGAATTTTGATTTCGTGGTCAGGGTCAATGAGTTTTTCCGTCATGATTTCTTTGGGCTGTCTTGGGTTGGAGATGGATTGGTGAGTTTAGATCTAGGTTTTTCTTCTAGGGTCTTTTCTTCCCCCTCCTCCTTTAGTTAACCCCCTCCCTTTGGATCTAGAAAGGTTTGTGTTCTACAATAGCTGGTGGGGAGGTTTCTATGCTCTACTTGTAGGTTATTGCGTTAGCTGAGGTTGGAAACTGTTGGATGACTGCAGTTTGTCGGCGGTGTTCACCACAAGAAAAAGGCTATTTAGCAACGGATTTTTAGTGACGGAGAAAAATCCGTAGCTAAAGTCATTTCAGCCACAGAAAATACCGTTGGTAAAAGTCTGTCGCTAAAAACTTTTACCGACGGTACAAACAGTCGGTAAAAATCATTACTGACGGGATTTTAGCAACGGATTTCCCGTGGCTAAAATATTTTTAAATTTTTTCTATTTTCGGCCACCTTTTTAAAATTTAGTAGAAATTTTTTAATGACATATTTCTGTCGGTAAAAATTCAGTCGCTAAAACTACACTTTTGCGACGAAATATACCGTTGCTAAAGTATCAGTCGCTAAAAGTCTTAACTTTAAGCAATGGACTTTTAACGACGGAATATTTTCCGTCGTTAAAAGTCCTGATATAGATATCTACTTTCCTTTCTTTTCTCTTTCCCCGTTTCTCTCTCTCTCTCTCTCTCTCTCTCACTCACCGGTTGTTTCTTCCCCCGACGATCCCCCCTCTAGTGACACCCTCCCCCACCCGCCCTGTCCCGTAGGTAACAGCCCCCACAACGTCGTGCCCCTCCACAGCTCCAGTGGCTCTCCACTGCCGCACCACCACCGCCACCGGTATGTCCATCTTACCCTAATTATTTTTTAATGTCTGTGGTTTAATGCATGTGAGTTTGAATCCAATATAATGTGGTTAATTATTTTGAGTTTGAATTTAATTTTACCCTAATTTTCGTTAATTGAAGTTAATTTGTTGTAATGTATATTGTAATTTTACTCTAATTACACATTGTTGCATGTTGTAACTTTAATTAACATTAACTAAACTTGAACTAACCCTAATTGACCCTAGATAACTCTTAATTGAACCCTAATTAAAGTTTAAAAACTTAATTAACCCTAAAGAACTAAATTAGCCCTAACTGGCCTAATAACCCTAATTAAACCCTAACTAATTATACCCGATAAACCCTAACTAAATCCTAATTAACCCTAGTTAACCTAATTAGGGTTAATTGGGATTAATCCCGATAAACCTTAACTAAACCCTAATTAACACTAATAAGCCCTAATTAATATTAATTAGCCCTAATCCAATCGAACCCTAAATTGAACTAACTGAACCCCCTAATTGATCCCTAAATTGAATACCCTAATTCGACCAAACCCTAAATTGAACTAATAGAACCCCCTAATTGAACCCTAAATTGAATGCCTTAATCGGATCGAACCTTAAATTAAACTAATTGAACCCTAAATTGAATGCCCTAATCCAACCGAACCCTAAATTGAACTTATTTAACCCCTTAATTGAACCCTAAACTGAATGTCCAATTTAACCGAGCACTAAATTGAAGTAATTGAACCATAATTGAACCCTAAATTGAATGTCTTAATCCAATCGAACCCTAAATTGAACTAATTGAACCCCCTAATTGAACCCTAAATTGAATGTCCCAATTCAACCGAACCCTTAATTGAACTGATAAAACCCCATAATTGAACCCTAAATTAAAGTAACTGAACCCCCTAGTTGAACCCTAAATTAATTGCCCTAATCGAATTGAACACCAAATTGAAATAATTCAAGCGCATTTATGTGCATTTTGAACAATTTTTCCCATTCGAACATTGATCATTTGTTTGATAATTTTAGGTTGTAAATTGTGCATTTGAGAATTGTGATTGTTGATCGATGATTTTAGGTTGTTAATTGATGATTTTAGGTTATTAGCTGTGCATTTGAAGTAATTGAGATTATTAATTGATGATTTTAGGTTGTTAATTGATGATTTTATATTGTTAATTGTGCATTGAGCATTTGAGATATTGAGATTGTTGACGGAGGATGGGACCCAATTAAATTGAATGTGTGATTTTTAATGCATTGAGCATTTGAGAATTGAGAATTGAGATTGTTGACGGAGGATGGGACCCAATTGGATTGAATGTGTAATTTTTATTAATTTTTATTGCATTGAACATTTGAGAAATGAGAATTGAGATTGTTGACGGAGGATGGGACCCAATTGGATTGAGATGCCCGTTAGGTAGCACAAACACGGACACCTCATCCGATCGACGCCGACACCAAAACAACATATTTTAGCTTTATACTCGTGGACACCGGCCTCTTCAATGGGTGTCCGACACCTCTTCAATGGGTGTCCGACATGGTGTCCGGCAATTAAAAAATAAATCAATGTCTTCGAACACCGCTGAGAGGTGTCAGACACGTGTTCGGATGTCTCGATGAGGTGTCGGTAGGTCACGGACACCTCGTCCGATCGACTGACACTAAAAAATGTCACATTTTGGCTTTATACTTGTGGACACCTCTTCAAAGGGTGACGGACACCTCTTCAAGGGGTAACAGACACGGTGTCCGGCATTTAAAAATAAATCAATGACTTCGGACGTATCCGGAGGTGTCAAACACGTGTCCAGAAGTGTCGGTAGGTGTTGAACACGTGTCGATAGGTGTCGAACACATGTCCAGGAGGTGTCCAACACGTGTCCAGGAGGTGTCCGACACGTTTCTGGATGTGTCGATCGGGTGTCAAGGTGTCGGTAGGTCACGGACACCGAGTCCGATCGACACCGACTCCGAAATGTCACATTTTGGCTTTATACTTGTGGACACCTCTTCAAGGGGTGATGGACACGGCGTTCGACATTTAAAAAATAAATCAATGTCTTCTGACGTGTCCAGAGGTGTCGAACACCATACCGACACCCTATATGAGGTATTGGGAATTGAGATTGTTGACTGTGCATTGAGAATTGAGATTGTTGACGGAGGATGGGATCCAATTGGATTGAGATATTTGTGAATTAGTTGAATAGTTGGTTGTTGAAATTAGGTTAATTAGGTTAACGCGACATTTTTAGCACCCCTAATAAACCCAATTAACCCTAATTAGCTCTAACAAGCCTAATTAGTTTTAATTAACCCTAAGAACCCAATAAAAATTAAATTAGCTGTAATTACCCCAAATTGATCTTAATTAATACCAATCAGTCCAAATTAAACCCTAATTAGCCCTAATATATTACTCATATCTTGTAGACCCGTGATTAGATTAATTAAACCCTAAACCCTAAAACCTAACTAAACTTTGATTACGCGCCTAAATAGTCATAATTAAGCATAATAACCCAATTAGGCCTAATTAACCCTAATTAGGACTAATCAACACTAGTCCGCACAATTAAACCCTAATTAGCTCAAAATAACCATAATTACTCCTAAGGGACCCTAATTAGCTATAATTAGTTAGCCCTAAGATAACTCAATTAACCCTAATTAGGACTAATCAACACGACTCCGCATAATAAAATTTGGCTATTAGCTCAAAATAATCCTAATTACTCGTAATCATCCCTAATTAGCTATACTTAGCCCAAGGTAATACTAATTAACACTAATTAGCCCAGAGATGGTTTAATTACTCGTTGCTTATCAAACATGCATTCTTTATATTCGTTGTTGTTTTTGTGAAGTCCATTGGCAACGAGATGGTTCAACTCGTTGCCAACGAATTCTATTTACAGTGGAATTAGTAACATATGCAACGATCTTTTTGCAGTTTTGATATTTCGGAAAGATTCTTGCATATATTATCAATTTCTGAACGCATGCTTGCATAAAACCCTTTGCTCCCGTTCAAAGGTAGTCATTACAAAGTAATGCTTTGTAATGAGCCTTTGGATGTCCAGTTTGGACAATTTGAAAAAGTTACATGTTTATAAATCAGTGTTTCAACTCATGCTCTGTGTTCTATGTCGTGGATATTTGGTACACGTTCTCATGTGTTTCTCCGGGTGCATACAGATCTGGTGTTCCAACATTCGTCGAAGGTTAGATGAATGTTAAAACACCTAATCGATGTCGTGTACTTAGAAACATACGGGAAGGTACTGCCAAATTTTTTGCAAACATAGGACTAAGCATGAGTTATTCACTGTTTTATAAACATGTGCTTTTCTGAATGGGATAAGACCACTACTTAGTAGAGAATGGAGGGGAAATATATAGACATGTTGTCACATTCATGCATTCATATTTACATCGACCCTGCCTAATGATTGGTCATAATTGAAGGTGGTATACAGTACGATAATTCAGTCGTCATGTCGGTCGATCGAAGTTGGATGAAAAGGAAGAATGCTGACAATTTTGAGGATCGCGTTGACAAATTTCTCGACTTCGCTTACGCGTATCCTGCATATGTTGAATTTGATAAGATAAGGTGTCCATGCGGTAGATGTGAGTTGTTGCATTGGAGAAAAATAATTGTAAAATGGCATCTTCGTCGGTATGGTTTTATGGGTGGATACACAAGGTGGACGCAGCACGGGGAAACAATAGTATTGTCGTCCAACCCAGCTAGTCAAACTGAAGTTAGGGAGGAGGCACAGTATGATTATCGAGATATGATTATGGATGTTGGGCATGCTAATGTTGACTGGGCTAACAACAGTGGTGACGATAGTCCATAACCACCGAATGAGGGGGCTCATCAGTTTTATGAGTTGTTGAGAGCTGCGGAAGAGCCGTTGTGGGATGGAGCTCCGAAACACACACGGCTGTCTACGGTTAGTAGGTTATTACAGTTGAAATCAGACCACGAGCTGAGTGAGAAAGGTTTTAACGAGTTTGTTACCTTAATCAAAGAAATTATGCCCGAAAGTGAAAAGCTACCGCCGTCGTACTATGAAGCGAAGAAGATGATGAGGAAACTTGGGTTGAGTTATGAGAAGATAGATGCGTGCAATAACGATTGTGTATTATTCTGAAAAGAGAATAAGGATTTGTCACGGTGTCCAATATGTGATCATTCGAGGTACAAACCGGACAAAGGGAAGAAGAAAAACATTGCATGGAAGATATTGCGATATTTCCCGGTCACACCACGGCTTCAGAGAATGTACTACTCCTCCAATACGGCTGAACATATGAGGGCTCACCGTGAGACTCATAGCAACGATGCTGATGTGCTGACACACCCAGCTGATGGAGAGGCGTGGAAAGAGTTTGACCGCAGGCATCCAGTCTTTGCTCAGGAAGTTCAGAATGTTAGACTTGGTCTGGCAACCGATGGGTTCAACCCTTTCGGTCAGTCTACCACGCCTTACTCCTGTTGGCCAGTTATTATTGTCCCGTACAACCTTCCACCAGGCATGTGCATGAAGAAGCCGTACATGTTCTTGTCGTTGCTTATTCCGGGGCCGAAGAGTCCCAGCAAGGACATAGATGTGTATTTAAGGTCGTTGATTGATGAGTTAAAACAGTTATGGAATCATGGAGTCGAAACATATGATGCATCCCTTAAACAGAATTTTCAGATGAGGGCTGCTTTGATGTGGACTATACATGATTTCCCCGCATTGGGAATGACGTGTGGCTGGAGCACACATGGGAAGCTAGCATGCCCTGCTTGTATGGGCGTGAACCCCGGTCATACGTTAAAGCACGGCAGAAAGCTCTCGTGGTTCGGATGTCACCGTAAGCTTTTGCCACCGGGCCATCAGTTTCGTAGGCAGAAGGATAAATTTGACGGGACAATCGAGCGTGAGGTTGTCACACTGGACTACCCATCTGGTGAAGAAGTGCTCTCACACCTGGAGGCACTTGATACTGACATACCACACGGCAAGGGTGTGCCAGATCAGAAGATTCCAGGGTACGGGAAAGAGCACAACTGGAGAAATTTTTGTATCTTCTAGGAGTTAGCCTACTAGAGGACGCTCGTTATCAGAAACAACATGGATGTGATGCATATTGAGAAGAACATTTTTGATAATGTGTTCAACACAGTGATGAATGTCAAGGGCAAATCGAAAGATCACCTTAAAGCGAGAAGGGATCTACAACAGTTGGGTGTACGCCTTGAATTGCATCCTCGGACAGTCAGTGGGAGGACGATACTTTCGAAAGCACCTTACTGTCTAGACAAGAAACAAGTGGAGAAGGTCTGTCAGTGGGTTAAGAATTTGAAGCTTCTAGATGGGTTTGCGTCCAACATATCTCGTTGTTGCAATGTATCGGAATGCAAGTTCTAAGGGATGAAGAGTCACGACTGCCACGTATTCATGGAGAGATTCATTCATATTGCCTTCCGAGGACTGTTGCCATAGGTTGTTTGCGAGACTTTGACTGAATTATCTCATTTCTTTTGAGATATATGTTCTTCTACGATCCGGGTGAGTAACATGGAAGTGCTTGAGAAGAACATTATGGTGACGATTTGCAAGCTGGAGAAAATCTTCCCACCTTCGTTCTTTGATTCAATGGAGCATCTGCCTATTCACTTGGCATATGAAGCTAAGATGGGTGGACCCGTGCAATATCGGTGGATGTATCCTTTCGAGAGGTAATCTTGAAGTTGTTACAGTTGTTCGTTTGCATTAATGCGACACCTGTTATCATTGATATTCCACCTAACTCGATTCACTAAACTTCTAGGTTCATGTTCCATTTAAAGAAAAAAGTCCGAAATAAGGCTCGGGTTGAGGGCTCAATTGCGGAGGCTTATGTAATGGAAGAACTTGTAAACTTTTGTAGTCAATATTTCGGGCCTGATGTTGATACAAGGTTAAATCAACTAGGCCAAAATGACCCTGGATCAAGCACAAATTTGGAAGGGCAATTGTCAATATTCAAGCAGTCAGGTAGTCCGTTCGGCCGAACGTATACTCGATGGCTAACAGATGAAGAGTACAGTGCTGCAACAATATATGCCCTTCTAAATTGCGATGAAGTTTCGGCATTCGTTGAGTAAGTTAAAGTCTTAATTCACTTACATTGATGTACATAATTGAAAGTGTGTGATAAGATTGCAGTTATATTGTTTGCAGTGAGTTCGATGCGGAATCTTTAATCACTGATCCCGCTGGACTTGAATCTCATCGAAAATCACAATTTGTACAGTGGTTCAAAAGGCGTGTAAGATTGTTTAATGAAATTATATTATGTGTTATATACAGTTCTGTGGCCAATTATTATACTGATTTTATCTTAATTTTTACCGTCATCTACAATAGGTTCAGTCAATGGATAGACCAGTGGCCTCCTGCTTGAAATTACTAGCTGAAGGCCCTAACAAACAAACATCCTGTCATGGAGGCTATATCATCAACGGGTTTAGGTTTAACGTAAAAGATGATGACCGAACAAAACAAACCCAAAACAGTGGAGTCTTGGTCAACGGCGACTGTTATGCCGAGAATTGCATGGACTTTTACGGAGAGCTAGATGAGATTGTTGAGCTAACATATCTGGGTTCCCAAAACCGCCTGGTAATGTTCAAGTGTACGTGGTTCGATGTCACATGCAGTAGAGGAATCCGTGTTAGCTCTCAAGGGATTGTAGATGTCAATGTCAAGTCAAGACTTGCATCAGACGAGCCCTTTGTGTTTGCTAGTCAAGCTGTACAAGTCTTTTACGCGGAGGAGGACGTCGCCAATCCCAAATCTCATTGGTATACAATTATCAAGTCCAAGAAATTGCCCGTGACATATGACAGTGAGCTAGACTCCTTTCAAGCCGACCAACCACCTGTCTTGTTCCCTGTTGAGGTCAACAACGAGGAGGACGATCTTCCTCTTCCAACAACACTTCATGTAGGAGAAGAAGTCGTAGATGATGACGCGGAAGACGTGGAAAGTGTTGGAGATGATGTGACCGAGTCTACTGATGAAGAGGATGAATTAGAAGATGAAGAGGACGACGAGTCCCACGAAGAAGAGGACGACGAGGAAAGTGATGAAGATGATGATGATTCTCAAACTGAAAATGATTGACTTGTAATGTTGTAACATCACGGGAAAAATGTAGTAACATTTTAGAACTTGGTTCATATTGATGTGTTTTTGCACCTCCGTTCATATATATATGCCGATGATGATTTCTGCCAAATTATTATTTTTAATGTGTTAATGTATTTGTAATTTATCTATACGAAGTCAGATATGGATAGGATACGGGCTATTCGTGGCCGGGTTGGACGCCGAGCTGCTTCCTCCCCGGTGGGTCCTACTCCCACCTCGTCATTGCCCACTGATGACGAGGCACAGAGTGCTCACGATGGGAAGATGGGACCCCAGCTCCAGCCCCAGGCCCAGCCATGGCCCCAGCCCCAGCTATCATCCCAGCCGTCGCCCCAGCCTGACACAGATTCATCCCACACGCGCGTGATTCTCCTTCTTCCGTGGGTTCTACCTCAGGTATAGTTGATAACGGTGTTTAGTACATTTTTGCTAGCCTTATATTTAAAGTAAATTTGAACTGTATTAATGTCTGTGTTTTGTAGGATCTCGACGAGGCCGTGGCTCGACACGCGGGGTACGCATCGACCCCAGCGTAAACAGAGAGTTACGCTCACCCAGGAGGGCCTGTAAGTAAAAAAAATCACATCATGCCTTATATTTAAAATTTTGGGGTGTTAATTTATATTTGAACTGTATTAATTTATTTATTTACTTCTTTGGCAGGATCCTGGAGAATCAGGCGAGGACGAAGATCGGGTTCTTGTGAAGGGCCGATTCTTCGAGCCACGCCTGTACTGGAAGGACTGGGATGCCGCTGCGAGGGAGTCCCTATGGGAGGAGTGGCTGGTACGGTGAAGTATTTTTTTCTGCGATAGTATTTGTTTAATTAGAGTTTGTTTTCTGCAGTTAATTTGTGTTATTGAATGCCTTACAGGAGGGGTTCACGTTTGACTCGCCTGATCAGCAGGCACTGGGGCGGCAGGCCTTCTTTGCTTACATTGGTAAGAATTACCTCCGATGGCTCCACGACGCATGGGACCGGGCGAAGAAGATGCTGCCCGAGGGTGCCCCGATGACGGAGATGAAGACATAGCCCCCACATTGGATATCTCTAACTGTATGGGGAGAGATGATAGATCGGTGGGCTACGAATCCAGGCTGGGACACCAAGAGTAAGAGCGGGGCCATGAACAGACAGAACAAAGATCCGACGCACACGGGGGGGTCGGTGCCACACGACATCATTCGACACATGAATGCGGTTAGTTTAACCCATTTAGACCCATTTACTTATGGGTTAACTGGGTCAATCATTAAATGGGTTAGTTTAACCCATTATCCCAATATAACCCATTTACCAAGACTCAAACCAATTTGACAATTTCTCACTCGACCTAATTTCTGACCCGACACAGCACCTGGACTGACTCGTTGACTTTTGACATGACTCGTTGACTTTTACTAGTTGACTTTTTGGCTTTAATATTTAAATTTTTCCCTTAGAAAGGATAATAATATTGTCATAATAAATTGTACGTCTACACTTCTAATAATAAGTTATGCACTCATTTTTTTTCCAGTTTAAACTTGAGGATGTTAGAGAGGAGGGGAGGAAACACTTTCTTTACAATCAAACTGAAAGTGTTATGCAATCATTTCAAATGATTAGATATTTAAATAAAAGACATAAATATAACATGAACAAATAAAAATGAAGAAGAAGGCGTGAAACAAAAGGAGTTCAAACTTTGCCCTATAAATGCGACCTCTTATACTCAGGCAATCACATTTGAAGCACCTTCACTTTCCGAAACCAACAAGTGTGAGAAGTCTTCGGGGAGAACCCTCTCCTCATCGACATCATGAAAACCTTTAAAAATAAATAGACAATTAATTAGAAAAAAACAAAAGGTAAATCTACGTATAGTATATGAACAACTCCCCAAAAAAATATAAAAAGGTAACAAAAAATTTAAGGTTTACCTGACAAGTCACATAACCAGTCGTGCGTGCACACTAAGACTTCAACAGTTTTTGGAACAAGTGGAGCACGATATTTGCTGATAATTTGATTTCCCACACTAAAAGCAAATTCTGAGGCAACACTGGTAATAAGAACACTAAGAAGATCACGCGCCATCAAGGAAAGCTCAGGGTACTTCAACTGGTGTTCTTTCCAATAACATAAAACATCCATTTTAACATTTTGTTTGCAAGGCATCAATTTCTCTTCCAAGTATAGATCGAGCTGACTTTTACTTATATTCGACCGCTCATTTGGATCTTCATATGAATCAAACTCCTACACAAGATGTAACATCCCAGAATTTTTCAAAACATTAACACTCGATCGATCATTTCACTGAGCAATATTATCCTCAATTTACTCAAATAATACAAATATGTCAAAGCAACTAAATAACCCATCAACTGTTAGAGCAACTAAACCATTAATTTTAAAACTTAGTAAACTATCGTGGATGAAATATCAAATTAGGTCTTACAAATTTAAACAATATCATTCACCCACGCAGGGGTTCTAATGATCAATACTAAAATCTAATTCCTTCGCTTTCGCTTGCTCGGCTCTAATCCCTATTTAAGTAACCTACTGTTGGCTGTCACCTGCGGAAAGGAAGTCAAAGGGGAGTGAGCTTTTGAGAGGCCAGTAAGGTCGCACAAAGATTTAAGAATAAGAAAACGGTACGGACAATTTGACATTTAAACCAATAGAAATTTTGAAAGCGGAGAAACATAGCGGTTCAAACAATCTTTCCATATACAATCAAAAGAAAATTTTAAAAGGGTTTTCAAAGAAAACCACAGCATTTCAATATAAACAACACAGGGATGAGTATCAACTCAGTTCCCTTAAATAATAGTCAGTTGAAAACACTTCGGATATAATAATGCATGAATGGATAATATTCAAAACAGTTTAAGTGTAATAAAACATAAATAGGAAACGTTGAACATGAGCAGTACAGAAGCAAAGCCACCCCGACAGTGCTCGATCGCTTTACATATGCATATGTACACTGACTAGTCCATCTAGGTACTAGTTATACCCATCTAACAGACCATCCTTATAATGCCAACAATACAGACCATCCTTATGGCTCCCAAGTTACTAACTCATGTCAACATTGAGAAGCAATAAATACATTTGATAATATTCAAGGAATTTAAACACAATTCAAAACGTTTTACAATGATTGAATTTAGTAAACAGATGAGAGTAACGAATTCCAAACGATCGCTATCAGGCTCAAATTAGGTTTTCATAGACAGTTTTAAAACAAACGCTTTTTATTTCAAACATAGAAATCAACAATCAATGTATTTTGTAAAACTGTTATTACAAACATTTGAAACAGAATAACGAAATGGGGTTCGGAGAGAAATCCTTACATCGGTCCAAGCTAAGCGATGCTACCAATCCTCGATCAATATTTTCTGAATAACCTATATTGGCAATCCACTTGTTAGAACATAATCTATACTAATATACTATAAACCTAGTATCAACTACCCAGACGACGCTCACTTCTAATCTCGAAATCGCAAAACTCAAACGGTTCTCGCACACGGCTAACCTAATCGAAATCCTCGTACGTTTCTTAATGGATAACGACACTCTAGAATTTATAATAAGTTACACTAAAATGCTTTTTTTAGCTTAAAACTTATTAAAAGTCAAAATATGAATTTTCTGAAATTTTGAATATTTTCAAATTTAAAATAATTTTCTTAAATGCAATAAAAATCCATAAATTGCCAAAATTACTTCCAGCTGCAAAATAAGTCCCATATTTTTTATAAGAACTTTAAAATATATTTAAAAAATTATAGAAATTAAAATCATAACTTAAAAGGTACTAAAACTATTTTTAAATTATTCATTTTGCTAAAACCAATATGATACGGAAACCATAGTAAATCAACTCCAAAAATCATAAAATTCAAACTGAGTCTTATTTATACTATAAGAACATTACTATAATTTTTCCCAAAACATGTTCAGGGTTTAAAGGCTTCAAAACGATTTTCCAATTCTGAAATTACAGAAAATACTACAATTACATACAATATCAGAAAAATATGAAATTTTTACAGTAATTCTAATATTTCCCTATGATCCTTCCTGTAAAGTTTCAACATTTTTGACAAGTTTACGATACCCAATAGCCATGTTGTACAACTGTGCAAGCACGGTGTACTGTTCACGCAGAACACAGCTACTGTTCATCATCCTCTTCTCTACTTTCAACTTTTGTACAAACCCAAAATGCACAGTTCACACATATGGCTGTCCCTCCCATTTTCCTTACCTATCACATATATACATACATTACACACATGCTATATACACTCTAATACACCACATATTTTATGGTTGCTTATGCAGCCCTATTTGCTCCCTCATTACATACGCAACCACACACAAAAATTATACACACTTGCACAGCCACGCAATCCCCTTCTCCATCTCTCAACCTCCAGAAGACACTTCAACCTCCATGTCTAAACACACACCTGCTTAACACACAAGACACTCTATTCTTCCACCTTCTTTCATCCCTTCTTCATAAACTCACTTCACCCACGATTCTATCTCCCACTTTTTTTAAAACCCATTTTCAGCAACAGCCATTGCCTTCACCTCGATCACCTCGTTTGAGCAGCCTTCCTTACCCCTTCCATTTCTCAAATACACACACATACAACATACCTATACTCACGGTTCATTCACACAATATAGACCACAACTGTAAACCCACCATTTCACTCCATCCACAAACACATGTATATATTACACATACTCTCATGCACGTACCACCACATTCAACCCACAATATATACTACACCCACTGCCTCGTGGCAGTGGGTTTTCCTCCAATCCAGTTCCTCACACAGCTTCCATGGCAGCCACCATGGATGTCCCTTCACGCACAGCACAAGCACGCCAAGGGCAGCCCCCCCACGGCTGCTCTCCCTCTCCCTCTTCAACCAACAGCCCTTCGCAGCTGTTTGTCTCTCTAACCCACATGCACTCACACAATTGCGGCTTATACAGCCCGCTGGTATCACTACGACAGACATGGCTGCCTTTAATCCCCCTTATTTTTCTCACAACTATAAACCAATACACACACCTATTTACATATATGCTACAATACACATACAGAGGCACTAAAAATTTTTCAAGAAGCTTACCAGAGATTTTCGCTCCACCGAAAAACAACACAGTCAGCCTTCTCTCTCTTCTCCTACGAGCATCTGCTCTTCCTCTCTGTTTCTCTTTCTCTGCTCTCTCTTTTCCTTGTCTGTTACCGAAAATGAGAGAAGGTCTCTCTCTCTCTCTCTCTCTCTTTTCTTTTTGTTATAGCCGAGTTTGCCAACGTAAGGCAAGCATAATTTTCTCCTTGATTTCCTCTCTTTCCAAAATAAAGAGTTGACATTCTTTTCAAATAAATCAGATTTTTCTTTATGTATGTATTCATTTACTAATCCACTACGTTAATTATTGCTAAAATTAATTATAAAAATTCGATCACGCTAATTGTCACCAAAGACCTAAATCGGTATAACTTATACAGCATCCGTTAACTTATAATGTATGGTTTTCTAAAAAAATTCGCTAAGAATTATAATATTTAATGTTCACCAGTTTGTCGCTAAAGGTCTCCAAGAATATCATTATGCTGCTTATCACTAAAGACCTCAATCCTTAATGCCTATCGGTAAATTTTACAACCTATAGTTCCTAAAAATTTAGTCGCTAGAAGTTGATAAAAATGTCTTGATGCTAAAAAATAAAATTTTGTAACTAAAATTTTTAACTTAACGCGTTAAAAATATATTCGGATTCGGGGTGTTACACAAGATCATGCATGATTAAACACACAAATTACTACATGATAGATAGCATAAATGAGAAATGATAAACATTTAACAGTTTTGCATACCTCAAGTTCATCTCCATTGTCATCTCCTCCCTTGCTCGCACTCACTCCTAATGAAGCATGATTTTCGAAAGCAAACGTGGATGAATACATGTACTCGTAAAATAAAGATGACAACTTTCCCTTAACAGTTTTAACCCTCTCACGAAATGTGGCTGGATAAAGCTTCTCCAAGCAATACGACAACATCTTACACTTGTAACGAGGGTCCAAGACAACAGCAAAAGATAGCACATCACAATAACAATCCCAATACTGGTCAAATTTCTCTTTCATTTCTTTAGCCATGGAAGCTATATTGTCTTCTTGACTCTCCATCTCTGATTGTATGAGTACTTGAATCTTCCACACATTGAAAAAGTACAAATTGGCAGTTGAATATTTAGTTCCAGAAAATAAAGTAGTAATCTCATAAAAAGGCTTTAGAAACTTAGTTATCCTCTCCGACTTAGCCCATTCCTCTGATGTTGGACAAGTCTCATACATTGTGTCAATCAATTACAACTGAGAAAATGCTCGACGATAGGTTATGGCACTACTAAGCATAAGATACGTAGAGTTCCATCGTGTCGAAACATCTTGACAGAGTTTCATACCATCTCTTAAAGACACATGTGCAATGCAAGTGGCAAACTTGAGTTTCCTCTTTTCACTACCTCTAACATATTTCACAGACTCATGAATCTTATAAACAACTTCATCAATCATCTTCAAGCGATCTTGTACCATAAGGTTTAGTACATGCGCACTACAACGAACATGAATAAACTCACCATTGCATACTAATCCATCGCTCAAGAGAAGCTGGCCTTTCAATTTATCAACCAAAACATCATTATACTTAGCATTATCCAACGTAACAGTGATCACTTTTTTTCTCAAGGCCCCACTCCTTCAAATACTTATTCACCTTCTTGGCCAAAGAACTACCATTGTGGGGAGGGGGTACGTGACGAAATATCAAAATCTTCTTTTGCAAATCCCAATCCTTGTCCACATAATGAGCAGAAGGAGTCATATAACTATCAGTTGTAATAGAGGTCTACAAATCTGTGCTCAAACAAACTCACTCCTCAAGAAATCCTTTTCCTTTTCATAAATTTTTAACATAGCAGCCTTTACGGTGTTTCTCGTAAGCGGTTTAACATAGCAGCCTAGAGTCATAAATAACAAGATGTAACAATCCAATTCTGAAGGAAAAAAAAAAGAAACAAAGAATTCCAAATTCCGCATAAATACTGTCAATGGCACTGTCAAAGGTATATCAAACAGTCTTGCTTACTGTCAATGGGAGTGCTTTTGTTCATGATGGCCAAACTTTGCAATCTGATATGAACAATATATATAGATATAGTGAAAAATGTTTGATGGGTAATGGGCACCCATTAAACTGAAACTTTGTAAATTCAGTGTATATAGGTCGGGTAAACACGTTTTCCTTCTACATTTCTTACAGACATATTATCGAGCACCTGTCGGGTAAGTTTCAACAAATGCTAGGACATGCCATTGTAACTCACTCTGCAATACACTGAATTTACAAATAACTTCGTTGATTATATGTAGTGGCATTGACTTGTCGGAATAAATGAGAGACGATGATTGAAGGAGAAGAGAAAAGATTGATCAAAAGATAGAGAGATGGAGAGAGTGACGGGAGAAGAAGCTTACCTGTCAATGACGGTTGGCGGCGGTGGTGATGACAGTGAAATGTCGTCGTGTGTAGCCGGCGAGAGTTGTAGCGGTGGTGTCGACGTTGAACGTCTGTGGGTGAAGGTCGGGAGTGTGGATGAAGGAAGAAAGAAAAATAAGACAGATTTATTGATGAGTAATGGGCACCCAATTGTAACCCATATAAATTAATGGGTTAATGGGTTGTAAGATTATTGACCCATTTAACCTATTTATCTAAATGGATGATTTTGGGTCATTTTTTAACAAGCGGGTTTGGGGCGGGTAAATGGGTTTAGGTTACAATTGACAATATAACACAGGGCAGCTCAACAAACACCGTCCGACATGCTATAAAGGGTCCTCCATGTGCATGCAATGTGGGTTTCTAAATCAAAATACAGGTTTAATTTTGAAGGTACATGCTGCTTTCATCGCATTTTCATCATTCCCTTATCTAATTAATGTTAAATTTTCAGCTTTCCAATTCTTTTGTTGTAGAGAAAACTTTTCATCATTCCGTTAAGAGGGCTTTGCCTTTGAAAGTGAAAGAATATAAGCTACTGGCAGGATAAAAGGATACTAGAATTTGCTGTTGAATCATGTGCTCATGCTCAAAATCGAAACAAGTTAGTGGCACTTCCTTTTTTCACGCTTGAATACGCGGCTCTATTGAGATAACGAAAGAAACCAAATCGTGCAAAGTTGAATATTGAGCCATCAATCGTCAGAGTTGCATTTGAGTAGTTTGATTCATTTAATCGTGTCAGTGGGAGTGCAACACAAAGTTCATTGGAGACGACAAATTTGTGAAGCATCAAAATTCACACTTGTTATGATGATTAGGAGTATAATGCCCGGGCTAATTGAACGTCAACTATGTTATCAATGACTTGTTGGCATGTGAGACACTTGACTTGATTGTTTTTTTAGTTTATTTGGGTTGGAGGTGGGTGTATTGGGCTGAAGTTGGTTACTTAGATGAAGTTCCTGGAAAGAGAGCAAAATGCGAGTGCGCATTCAGAAGGCATTAACTCGGTATCATTTCTGCAAAGACCGATAAACCGAGGATTACACGTACTTGAAAAAGTGTAATGTTTGAGAGCCTATCTATTGTATTGTCTCACTATTGATATAAACATGGTGGGATCTGATCACCACACCAAAAGTGAGCTCTCTTTCTAATTTGCCAATCTAAGTTGGTATTTGTTGCCTTGGAGGTTTCCTAAATCTGCTCAAGGATTTTCCCTGTCTCAAACACAGTCAAATTAGATTCTAAATCACACTGGAGGGGAAACTGAAAAGGTCCTTTTTGGGTAGATAAGTTGAAGAAATAATGTGGCCAAATATGATCAAATGGGTTAAATGGCTATACCACAATTTGCGAAGGATGCGTGACCTTTTATGTTATGTAATTAGGATGTTGTAGCTTACATCCATAGAACTGCAATTTATGTCCCGGAATCAGAATCAATAGCCTTGAGATTATCTCTCAAGGTTTTTGTTAAAAGGGAGCATCTACCTAACCTTATGCTTTGCTTCGTTACCGTTTTCTTAGTTTTGTTTCGTATTAAAAGTATAAAATAAGTTATGTTTCAGAAAAAATGAAAGCACGCAACCGTTTTGATATGATTTTCAAAAAAACTTAAAGTTCGTGACTAGTATTGAAAACCATTACATGAATATATTGGGACACACTATCCTTATCGAATACTGCGATACATTTATGTGTCAAAATTAGTTAAGTGAATCTCAATAATATATTTGCAAGGATTTGATGAACAGTGTTTAGACCTAGTATTTTCAAAAACATAATCTAAAAATTATAAATAACTGCAACCTTTTCGGGAACACAAAATAAAACAACGAAAATGGTATCTAAACGGAGTTACTTGCTGCGCAGCGATTCTTGGTCACTGTGAGTACTTTACACAGCACGCAGTAATAATTAACGAGATCTACCTGGCCACCATATCTCAAATGCCGAAGAAGACCAAAACCTACCACCTCCATCATCTCCGGCATTACCAAACATTAGATCTGCCCGTTGTTTGACACATCATTCCCTTTAACACCAAATTTCATGAACACAATCAACCCACACATGGCGACAACTTAGGACGGGACACAAGTTGGGATGGCTCTTTTTTTTAATATATATGTGTAGAGTAAGAAATATATACCAAAGAGAAACATACGTATTTACAATAATTACAAAGGTTTCCAAAGAAAACCTGCAAAAGGAGTTAGGAGAAATATAAACAAAGTTATAGCCATCAGAAAAAACACCTCAAAGGCTCGGATACAAAAAAACAAAATACTACACGCTAACTTTTCGCAAACCATTCTTGCTTTCCTCCAAGCCGGGAAGCTAAAGCAAAGCATGCCAAGGCTGAGGAGAGTTGCAATACAGACTCTGTGCCTCGAGCAATGTGTATGGTATGCACCTGCTGGCTGCGACCAGTTATTTTAGTTGTTGTTGGTGAAATCAGTGCCATCTCTCTCATTAATAGCTTTGATCAGCAGAAGTAAGTCCGAATGAGGAAGCAAAATAATACTCCCTCCGTCCCTAAAAAATTAATCATATATTTTTTTGACAGTCTCATAAAAATTGATCATTTCCAAATTAGGAAAGATTCTGTAGGTATTTTTTTTACATATTTTCTCTTTTTATACTTTTTTATTCCATTTCTCTCACCACATTTAATTCTCTACCAACTCATTTTCTCTTTCTCTTAACCCACTACTTTACACTTTTTTATTCTATTTCTCTCTCCACATTTAACACTCTACCAACTAATTTTCTCTCCATGGCCCATTCTCTTTCTCCCTCTCTCTAAAGGGTAAAATGGAAAAGATACAAAATATATAACCTAAATCTTTAATATACATGCAAGTCAAATAGATCACTCTTTTAGGAACGGAGGGAGTAATATGCAAGCAGTTCATTTTTGCTAGCCATGTGATAGCAAGGAAACAGCCGCTATATCAAAATTGTCTCCACCGACTAGTAATTGCTTCATAGAAATCTGTAGTAGCATCCTTCTATCTTAGTTCTCTCCTTTCCTTGCCATCTAATAACTTTGTCTCATCCTCGGCAGTGGCGAGTGATCTTATCGGTAATCTGTTTCTTGACAACCAAGTTCTTCCTGTTACAGGGCAAGGTTGCCGTTCTCTGTTTCACCTAGTAAAACTCAGGGCATACTGGTGCACCGTAATAATTTTTTTATTGTGGCGCATAATTTTTTTATTTTTTTCTTGATTCCGTGTATTGGTTTTATTCAATCATCATATATAGTCAGTAGCATTGCGCCTAGACCATATTATATATATATTATCCAGACTGGCATTCTGAATGACAAAAGAATGAGTGTGAGAGCTGAAGATTCAACAAATATGATCGAGGAGGGAAACATCATTTGCAACTTAAAGCAAAAAAGTAAATAGAGATGGAATAACATTTTGTATATTCCATTTCTTGGAATCATATAAAATGTCTTTAGACAAGGCTGAAGAGCATTGCACGAAGGTTCGTGAAACTTAGTGAGCCTCAAAATATGATTAAGCTTGACTTCTTTTACTTTTTGAGTCAATCTCAAGCGAGTCCGAAAACATTTAGCTTGAAATTCAAATCATTATGATTATTACGTTGAGCTTGATCGATTCAAGGTTGATTCATTTATGTCACGAACCTGTTCCAAATAGTCATATTATAAGTGATTCCAGAGTAAATAAGTAGGTTCATTTCAGTATAGCGGTCTCATATAAATAGAGGACTCTTGTTTGGAGTGATTGGCCTTCCAATTATTTGGGAGGATCGGAGCAAATCATGCTTTCTTTAGTGACATAGTAGCTTTTGGGATCCATCTCCTTTTCTCATGCCCATCTAAAAGGACATTCAAAAATCAACTTTGGTAAAAATGCTCTTTGTCTCCCTGTACATTTAGCATTATGCGTTATGGCACCCCTCACTTTAAAAACCTCTACTAAACTTACCTCCACTATCGAAAAGGGGGCATATTAAACGGCTTCCTTCTAACTTAATTATGTTTTTGAACTGGAATACTTTAAAGTCCAAATTATATTTTAAAGACCAATATACCCTTTAAAGTCAGATGAATGATCCTTATTGTTATGAGCCTTCAACACGCTTGATCTCTTATCGCAAGGATGGAAAACAGTTAGTAGAGTCGAGTTCCTAATTCACAAACCAAATCCTAAAATTTGGTGATGCTAAACTTGGTGATGCTCTAGCAACGGGGGGAGATTTTTTTATTTGCAGGCAATTTGTCTTGTGGCTTATGATTTCTCTTGGAATATCACTATCCATTATATATAAATAGTATTAGAGACGTACTTTATCTCAAACAATTAAGAGGCGAAGACTGTATCTATTTCAAACACTTACAACATAAATATAATATTCTCTAATTAATTAAAATTATCTTGACTAACAAAAATTATATGTTAATATGTGAATAATAAATCTACGGACTCAATTTTTTAAGAGTTAGCGACCCGATGCTCACACGCACCAAAGAGCGAACCGACCGATACTTTCAGATGGACGTGTCACAAAATGTTCTTGGGTGACAGCGGCTTTGTGGTAGCCCGACCGCCCACCACCAAAAGCATGGGTAGGGCCACTTTCCACTAGAGGTGTCAATGGGCCGGGCTTGGGCCGGCCCAACCCAAGCCCAACGGGCCTCCAGCAAAAATGGGCCGGGATCGGGCCTGGTGTCTGGAAAACTGGCCGAGTAGGGCCCGGGCCTGAAATGTGGATATATAGGCTCAGTCCAAGCCCTGGCTCTAGGCCCAATATTTAGGGTCGTGCCCGGGCCCAAAAAAAATATTTTTTTTTGGTTCCCAACTCATTATTTATTTGCATCGATAGCCAACAAGAATACATCAAATTAATTGTTGAGATTAATACATGTTAATTCCCGAGATGATCTTAAGTAATAAGTATAGATTTTGACTAACAGTTTTTTCTCTCTACTTCGTCTCATATACAAAATTTTATTCTATATATATGACTCTCATATGTATATAGGGTGGCTATGAGTGAGTATAAAACAACCTATGATATTAATATATTGTGTTTGTCAGAAAATAAGAAGTAAGTGAGGTTAGAATTTATGATTGTATGTAAATTATTAAACGTTGGCCAGGGGAAAAAATAAGTTTTGAAAATCATAAGGCCTTCCAGAACAGGGCCAAATTCGGGCCAAAACTGGGCCTAGCCCGGCCCTGAAAATCCGGGCCAAACTCGAGCTTTTTCGGGCCGGGGCTAGAACCGGGCTTTTTTCAGAATTTCTTGGCCTGGTCCAAGCCCAGGCCCAAAGCCTAATTTTTTAGGGCTGTCACTGTTCACCAGAGGGCTGGGCCAGCCCGAGGCAGAAACGGGTAGGGTCGGGCCCCCCGACCCTTTTGACACCTCTACTTTCCACTAGAATCAGATGTACACGGGCTGGCCTTACCCATTGGACCGCTCCATTAAAATCAGATGCACACGGGCTAGCCTTGTCTCTTGGACCGGAATGGATTATCTTAGCATTGGTCTAGTCAAGTCCACGTTTGGCATTTGATATATCCTTCGGAATCGATTATCTTGCTTCGCTTATTCTATATCGTATAAAAGATTCTTCATGTGCATGCAATGTGTAATCATGGGGTTACGCAATCGAATCTGGATTATTTTTTAAGGTACATGCTTTTATAGGTTTCTTTGCATTTTCATCATTCATGTCCCGTACGTTTATCATATTCGTTTTTTACTTTTTTGCAATGATGATAAAAAAATATTCTTTTTTTGTGTATTTTATCATTTTCTGTTTTGTTTTGGATAAAATTACTCAAATAGTGATAAAAAAACTAAAACACATTCGAGGTATTTTCAGCTTTTTTATCAGAACTTAACTCAATGTAAGAAAAAGTAACTAAAATTTTTTCGACAATAATGATAAAAGTACAGTAGCATATTTTCTAACTTAATAAGAAAATTATTAAATAAAAACGCATGATAAATACAGAAAATAAATATATTAAACGTACGACCCAAAATGCTTAATTTTCAGTTTTCCAACACTAAATTTAATAGTATGTTGTAGAGAAAACTTTTCATCATTCCGTTATGAGGGCTTTGCCTCTGGAAGTGTGAGAATAAGCTGCTGGGATGACAAGTGGCTGCTAGAATCCCTTGCTATTGCTATTGAATGCGGCGCTGATGTTCGAAATGGAAAGAAGTAGATGAGAGTCGCACCTGAATACTCCTCAAGTAGATGAGAATCGCACGGTTTAGGACTTCAAGCCAATATACGAACTGTTACGGTCTTTTTGACAAATAGAGACGGTTTCAGGTGAGTTTATATACTTACCAAGCTAGTTTAATTACAACTCTTAATTTGAGTCTCTAACTTGTATCAAGGAAACGAAAAAAATCAAATCGTGCAAAGTTAAATATTGAGCTATCAAGTTTGGTTGTACACAGTCCTTTGGAGGTGACCAACTTTGTTAAGAATCAAAATTCACACTTGTTATGATGAATTAGGAGTATAATGCCATGGCTAACTAGAATGTCAACTATGCCATCAACAATTGTTGGCATGTGAGACATTTGACTAACTGTTTTTTTATTTTATTTGGGTCGGAGGTGGGTGTGTTGGGTGCTTGGTATATCACATGAAGTTCCTGGAAAGAGAGCACAATGCAAGTGCGCATGCAGAAAGGATTACTTGGGAATCATTTCTGCAGAGACTGATGAACCTAGGATTACAAGTACTTGAAGAGAATATGGTTTGAGAGCTTTGACAAGGATGCTCTCCGGTGCATCACAGATTTAGTAACAATTTTCTTGACAAAAGATTGTTACTCCGTATTAAAAATATTTTTTCGATCTTATTAAAATTTGTCAAGAAAATTGTTATATATATATATATATATATATATATATATATATATATACACACACACACACACACCGTGACATTTCTTGACAAGAACAGATCGTAGTGATGTATATAGTTTCCCATAATTGTTAAGTCTTGACATTTCTTGTAAATGTCTGCACCTTCCTCAAAGCAGCTATGATTTCTGATATGATATTTGCCCGGTGGGATCTGATCCAAAAGTGAGCTTTCTTTCTATTTTGCCAATAAGTTGGTATTTTGCCTTGAAAAATTGCTAAATATGCTAGGATTTTCCCTGTCTCAAACATAGTCAAATCAGATTCTTAATCATTTTTTTTTTGTTGGTTTAAATCAGATTCTTAATCACACTGGAAGGGGAACTGAAAGGGTCCAGTTTGGGTAGATAAGTTGCAAGTAAGTTAAAGAATGTGGCCAAATATGGTCACTTTGCTTTTTGTTTTTTTTCTTTCCTTTTTTTTTTTTTTGCTAGAAGTGCAATTTATGGTCCAGTAGTATTGGGATCGGAATCAATAACTTTAGAATTATCTCTCAAGGCATCTGTCATTTTCTTCGGCCCTTGGGATCAAATGGGAGCGGCCACCGTGACTTTATGCTTTGCTTGGTTACCATATTCTTAGTTTTTGTTTCGTATTTTCAAAAGTACGAAATAGATTCTGGTTCTGATAAAATGAAAGCATGCAATTGTTTTGATACGATTTACATAAAAAAATGAATCCAGTGACTAATATCAAAAACCATTACATGAAAATATTGCGACATATTATCTCTGTTGCTTTTGATAAATTTATGTGTCAGAATAAGTCAACTGAATCTCGATAATATATTTGCAAGGATTTGGTGAACACCGTTTAGACTTTTTATTTCCAAATACATAATCTGAAAATTATAAATAACTGCAACCTTTTCGGGAACACAAAATAAAACAACAAAAATGGAATCTAAACGGACGGTTACTTGCTGCGTAGCGATTCTTGGTCACTGTGAGCACTTTACAGAGTACGCAGTAATAATTAACGAGATCTACTTTGCCACCATATCTCTAGTGCCGAAGAAGACCAAAACCTTCCACGTTCATCATCTCCAGCATTACCAAACATCAGATCTGTCCGTTGTTTGACACACCATTCCCTTTAACACCCAAATTTCACGAACACAATCAACCCACACATGGCAACAACTTAGGACAGGACACAAGCTGGGATGGCTTTATAATTACCAAAATTGCCTCCACCCACTAGTAATTGCTTCATGAAAATCTACAATGACCTCCTTTCTATCTTAGTTCTCTCCTTTCCTTGCCGTCTGATAACTTTGTCTCATCCTCGGCGGTGGCGAGTGATCTTACCGGTAATCTGTAACTTGATAGCCAAGTTCTTCCCATTACAGGGCAAGGCTATTAACCCAGTTACCCAGATGCCGTTCTCTCTATTACCTGGTAAAAATCTGGGCATATTAGTGGAGCATATCAATTTTTTATTGTGGCACAGAATTAGTTGTTTTGCCTTGATGCCGTATTTTGGTTTTATTCAATCGTCATAGATAGTCGGCATCATTGATTCTGGACTATATTTTATATACTAACTAATGGACCCATGTAATGCACGGGATGAGATGCAATTTTGATTTTCCAATCGACCACATACTCTAATATGGTGTAATAGACTCTAATTTCAAGAAAGAAAGAAAGAGAAAGAGTTCAAAATTTAAAAATTCACAAATTAGTCTACTGCTTGAGACAGTATTTAAGAATCGCATTGATGATAGTTCATCAAAACAAAGAGAACATTGTAGCTCAAATTTTGCGATATCAATCTATTGTCAAAAACCACTATGAAGGAGAAAAAGGTATCATAACTTTGACACATGCATTTGTACCGAAATCCAACGAAGAATGTTTGTATTTTCATATCATAGTGAAATGTCCACTGCATGAACTCTTATAGTGACAAAAGGGTGGACTTCGCAAAAGATGTTGCATATTTGTGTCGTACTCAACTTTTTCTTATATAACATATCAACGCAACTGCCCACGGTGGAAGTTCATAAATGGCAATAGAGTCACCTTATATTTTTCTTCTGAGAAGTACTTGGTGCATTGCTATATTCAAGAGTGGAACTACGTGGTGACAGGGGGGTCGGGGCTGAAGCACCCCCTGAACTTTTAAAAAAAAATTTCCAGGAATTGCATAGAGACCTGTTCCCGAGATCCCATTCCCCAAGACCCCATTCCCCGATACCCATATCAGTCGGCACTCGGCGTCACCTCTCTCTCTCTCTCTCTCTCTCTCTCTCTCTCTCCGTGAGGATCGTGACCGCCAGTGGACTGAGCTCATGCCGTGACAAACTCCGGCCAGATCTGGAACTCCGACCAAATCTGACGCAGACCGGCGACCGCGACTGAAGCCGCTCAGGTGATGCCGCGATGAGGCTCCCTACTTCAACTGCTTGTGGTCTATGTCTCATTGTCTGCTTGTGAATGTGAGTCTCACTCAAACAGAAGTGGATAAGATTAATGGATGTGTGATATTGTGCAATGTCTGATATTGAATTGTTTGACAAAAATATAAATGGAGAACTGGATAAGAGTCTGCACAGCTGCACCAACATACTGACTAAATTTTGAAATAGTATTTTGTTGAATTTTGTTTTAATTAAATTTGAATAACTAAGATTGACTGAAAAAATTATCAAAGTATCCTACTATAAATCGTTATTATAGACATTCTATTAATCATACATTATTTGGACAATTTGTCATACTAGTCCTACTTCGAAAAAAATTTATCTGCACATCCTTCATAGCTTTGGACTGATTCTTTTAGAACAAAATAAATTTGTTTTTTTAAACTGATTATAATTTTATGAAAAGTTTACTTTTCAAAATCACATCTACTTACATGCGCCCAAAGTATCAATGATAAACAATACTCAGAGTTTTTAGTTATTGGAAGGCAATGATGTTATGGTTTTTCTGTGTAATGAATTTGCAATGCATCTCTATCGCAAAATTTTCTTGTCAATTCTTTTCTAATATGAAAAATAGAGTGCAATATGAATCGCCAAAAATGCCTTGACATTTTGTACGTATATGTATGTGATATGAAACAGAGAAGTTGAGAGATAAAATCTAATTTCTCATTTTATCAAATTAATGCAGACACCGGGAGGTTTAGACCGGCACCTGCATTGGTGGCTCCAACTGCTTATCATAACTCATCATTTGCTGTTGTGACTCTCTGAGGTAATACTTTAGTTTTAGTTTAATATGTTAATATGTACAGTTATTTAACGATGTGAATTTGTGTTGAGAACTTGAGATATTGAGATTTTATTCCAGTGTGTGTGTGTGTGTGTGTTTTAGAATGGAAAAGTTTTTTAGAAAGAAAGAAAATTTGGTAGAATCCTCGCAGCCTAATCAATATAATTTTTGCACCCCCTAAAAAAAATTCCTGGTTCCGCCCCTGGCTATATTTCTTGAAGTTAAGTTATACATACATGCATGGCGAAGGAAGGAAACCTGGAAGAGAGATTGTAAACCAATTCCAAAAAGAGTTGGTCCCAAACCAAGTGTAACAGCTAGACTTAAAACTAATCCTAAGGCTACAAACTCACAACAAAGCTTAGCAGATATAAGACTCCCTCATAAGTTACCAATAGCAAATTAGCAATCTCAAAAGAGCAAATGTTGCTCAGATTTAAATTTCCTTAGAATTCTAAGTCGTCTTTCATTGTTTGCAAAGAAAATGATTAAAAGTTTATGCAATGCAGATATACCAATGAGTGAATTAGTAAAGCTAATGACACAATCACTTATCAGAAGTGATTCAAAATGAACCGAGTACATTCTTGTTATTTATTCATTTGAGTTTCAAGGACCAAATGTTGCAACCGTTTGATGTTAAACTGAAGCCCTCAATCTTCCATTTTGTTGTCTTCTTGTGACAAATGGATAAAATAAACTATAAACTGAGCAATTAACAACATGTGTATAGAACTTGCTAGGAAAAATTTTAAGTGTGTGGAAAAAAATTATGGTCTCAAAGATGCCTGTTAGGTGTATAAAAATGCAAATGTACAGTCTCTTATGGGACAAAAAGTGGTTGGTCATGAAAAAACATCCATCAATTTTTATTAATTATCATTAATAGTTGCTAAAATCAAGAGATATTATCCTGAATTGACAGGTAGTCTGAGGGTATTACATAAAGTGAATACGTCAAAGTAACTTAAATAAACTTATTTTGACTTGAACAATCATTTTATATAAAAGGAATACTTTGCAACACCCCTCCGTTGTTATTTATAACGAAACATTAATAGAGAAATTTATACTTACCTATGAAAAATCTCTTCGAGTGTGTTTAGATATGACAAACAATGTCTTCTCAAACAGGTTTCTCAATCTTTGGCTTGCTCTCAAGCCTAATAACCATTTTACCCCAATGGTACATGATGAACTTCAGTTTCTCGTCAATCCCATACAAACTTAAGATTCAACAAATAGACAAGATGGTGGTAAAAGCACAAAATTTTACCCACTAAAGAATGACTTTTGATAGATAATATAAAATGTCGATAATAAGAATTCCATTTTTAGAGAAAAAAGCATTTTTGTAAGGTTTGGGTAAAAAGTGGTAAGTCAACTAAAAACTAATTTCATCAAAATTGTATTACCCATTAATTTTATGCTACAACTAAGATAAATTTATTGTATAACAAAAGGTGCGAGCTTATGAGCTAAAGTTAAAACTTCAAAATAACTCACATGGGTTTGTAATTATATGAAGTATAAGTTTTCCAGAAAAAAAACTTGCAAGGCTATTTAACACCACTCAATTGTACTTAATAATAAAAACAGCGAGAAAATTTTAGATTTACTGAAAGATAACTTTTATAATGTCGACAAGTAAAGAGGAGACATGTAGGTATCTCACGCCTTGGCTTGTTCTTGAGCCTATGAGCATCTAACACCTAATGGTGCATGCATTGCAACTTCTCGTCAAACCCCCATAAGCTTAAGGGTTGTGTGAATAAACAAACCGGCAATTAAAACATAAAAGGAAGGTTCATCACTAAAATGCGCCTACTGAATATTGAAATTGGTTATAATAGTAACTATGAGTTTTAGATAGAAAAAAAGGATGGCAGCAGCACCATTCTTGCATATTTATTCATTAAATCGTTTGTAACAAGAATTTTTATGTAGTGGAAAATACTTGTTGTAAGTATTGGGATAAAAGTGGTCAGTCACAAAATCTACTATTCATGACTTTATCACTAATTGAGAGCCACTCTAAGCTTATCACTTATAGCTAAAACTTAAAAGTAACTCACATAAGCTTGATATCGCATGGATTTATGAGACTTTTTTTAACACCCTTACATTATCATTTGAATTAAAAGTTCTAGATTTAGCAATAGACAATAGGACAAAGAGTGTCTTACCTCAAGTTCATTTTCTAACTTGACAAATTGACTTCTACACCTGAAGATTCATAATCTTTTTCATCGGAAGACCTTCCCATCTAAGTTGCCCTCCACGTGATTGAGGGTGGCACAAGGCGCTTCGTATTCCACCCTGCTGGCTGAAGCTCCTGTGTGCAAAAGATATTGTCAAAAAAATCATCAACAAATGAAGGGGATAAAGTGAGAAAGATCGACTGACCCCTAGCAAATAATCATTTAAGGCTACGTCAAACATTTTTTATGATGTAAACTAGCAACAAAGATCATAAGGAAGCTAAGTAAACTACTTTAATGAAGAAGAGAATATGATAGATTAATCGTAATGGAAAGTTTTCATTGTCATGCCATAAAAAGGATCAAGAAAATTGTTCTATGCTTCTACTACGCTCCGTTAGAAGCTCGTTCTACGTATAATTGTTCAACTTATTACACGTGGGATTCTTATACTCTTTACATGGTCTTTGGGAACAAACAATTCCATGTAAAGTGACTGGGTTTAACGGGAGCGAATGCGCTTTTCATCTCGAAATTGGAAATTGTGGACTTTTTTCAAGAATTGATTATTTACACAGGGGTTCTTGGTATATCTTTCTTCCCTGCCAACAAAGTAAAACCTAACAGCAAAATTCAGTAAAAGATTTTGATAACAGCGGGAAAGATAAGAAATTTTAGCTAAATCAAAGTACTAAAAAGGATACTAAACAACCACCAAAAAGAATACCTACAAGGCAATTACATGAAAATAATGAAAAGGATTATAAGCAGCAACTATCATTTAATTCGGAAAAAAAAATGCTATCTAAAGATGAATTAGAAAAGTTATGATTCGATCACCATATCTTCCTTTTTCCCAACATATAGTTGCAGATCGCCTCCTTTTGTTGGAAACATGAAAGAAGTTTTAAATGTTTGAAGAGGAGGTGATTTTTTGGCATAGAGACTTCATATGTAGCAAATTATGTACAGCCTCATGCGTTCATCCAAAGCCGATCAATAGGCCTTCCAACCCAATCCTCTAAGAAGGCCAATGACTGTGGCTGCTAAACTATACATACCTTATCCCATGAAAAACCTTATGACAGTAACTGTAGTACTCAAAAGGCAATACTCTCATCTCAGATTTAGAAGGAGCCAAGTACTTGAATTTACTTGTCAACTATTCTTTTCCAACAGCTTCTAACAAATTAATCAGTTGTATGAAGAAGTAGAATGCACTACCTATAGTGGCATACTGCAACTTTTCAGGCCCTTCAACTGCTGAAAAATCACCCTCAACAGCACGACTGAATCCTCCGGCCAACCATCCCAAGTGAAGAGTTTGATTGTAGAGAATTTGTTGAATATATGGGACTCTGATTCAGCTTTTGTTATTAAGAAGTAGGATGCCTAGTCAATGAGGGATTCATACATAGATAGACATTAACTGAGTTAGCCATTTTAGACTGAAAATTGATGCTGGTGTGTCAAAAGGAGAACGTTCCTAAAATCCTATGTCACATATATAAGCGTCTTAAAATCTTATGCATCGTAATTATAAGGGAAGGGTTCAGCTTCTTATATACATACTAGTCCATCAACCCGAGCAAGGCCCAGATCAGTTATATTTAATAATTTATGTATTTGTACGTTTGTGTGTCAACTTATTTTGGTAGAGTTAAAGTTGGGTATTTAAGTGTTATGTTGATAGTTTTGATGTAAGCTTTATTTGGATTCGCGTGAAGCGAACTATTAAGTTCAAATTATATCACGTTCATGCATTTCACGTATAAGTATCATCATAATCAAAAGAAATTCAAAAAAATCATAAAACGAAATTATTCCAAAATAGTTTATACCGGACTGAATTGACATTTATTACCTTTGTGAAATACCGTACGACTCCACAAGATAGTAAAAGATAATAGTAGTAGAAATTAAGGTCAAATATGTTAGTATACTAAATAGATGGAGTTTTAGAAGGTGCATAATTGATTTTCTATTCTTATAAAGCCTAGTAAAATTATGCCAATAAATATTTACAAATTTGTTAATTAAATATTATAATAAAGAGTCATGATGCATGTGTGACTTTTATAAGTAGAGCTCAAAAAGGAATGTGATACCAAACAAATATGATGACATGTTGCATATGTAAAAAGGGATGACGTGTCACAAAATTAAAAAGGTAAAAAAGGAAAAGAACACTAAAAAAAACTTATGTGTTGTCTCTATAATGCACAACGCTTCGTCTATGTCATGATGGACTGTGATGCAATTTGAATTTTTGTAATAGTATCTAGTTTCAAGAAGATAAACAAAGAGAACATATTCATTTTTCAAAAAATTTCGAATTAGTCTCCCACTGAAGACCATGATTAAGAATCATATTGATGATAACTCATTAGACAGAGAATATTTGAGCTGAAATTTAAGTGACATCAATCGATCGTCAAAAACCACTGTCAAGGAGAAAATTTTACTGTAACTTTGATCGATATGCATTTGTACCTAGATCAAATGAAGCATGTTTGCATTTTCATATCATAATGACATGCCTATTACATTGCCTCTTTAGCGACAAAAGTGTGAATATTGCAAAAGATGATGTAGAGTTAGTCCTACTCAATTTTCTTTTTCTTTTTTTCTCTTTTTCAATGAGAATTTTGAACAAAATTTCTCCACCATTATTACATTATTATTACTACACTATCATTTACTTTAACATGACAACCATTACTGTGATCAACCATTGTCCCTAGCATTGTGTCTTTGCAGTCGCCACCACTAACATTGTATTACTGTTACACTACCAACAAAAACTTAGCCACTCCTCACCGCCACCACCTTTGGCATCACCGGTTGTCTCAACGTATACATATAAAATTATCACACTTTCACAATTACAATAACTATAACCATGGACCACCTAAGCTACCGTCAACACAATGGTACTACATCTGCTATTTGTATTCGAAATGGACATAAAAAGCCGTCTAATCCTCATTTACAGTTTTATTTCTTGGCTTGACAGAACAAGTTCTCAAATTATCTCCAATTCCTTCTTGTAATCCATATTAGAAAAGAATTGTATCCAAACTGAGGTAACATTTGACTTAAAAATTGATCCATAAGGCTGCAAACTAACAGTAAAGCTTATAAAATATAACATTCCCTCAAAATTTAACGGTAGCAATCTCAAAAGAACAAATATTGAACTTTAAGTTTTTCTTGGAATTCTCAGCTGTCGTTTATTGTTCACAAAAATTAAAACAACTAAAGCTTATACAGTACAAATATATACAAAGAAAGTTAACGACACATTCACTTACCAGTAGTGATTCAAAATGAACCGAGTACATTTATGTAATTTATCCTTCAGAGTTTCAAGGACCAAATGCTGCAAGTGTTTGATATTACACTAAAGCCCTCAATCTACCATTACACTGGCTTCTCCTATTAAATGGAAAAAATAAACTATAGATTAAGCAATTAACAACATGAATTAGAACTTGCTACGAAATATTTCAGTGTATGTTTTCTGAAAGATGCTAGTTAGGCGTAAGAAATATGAAATTGACAATGCACATTCTGTTATGGGATAAAAAGTTGTTGGTCATGAAGAAAAAAAAATCAGTTTTTGTAAGTTATCCATTAATTGTTTGCTACAGTGAAGGGATATTATAAAGGTATTGTAAGCTTATGACATAAAGTCAACATATCAAAGTAACTTAAATTAGCTTGATGTCACGTGAACAATGACTTCGAATAGAATAATACTTATGAGGCTTTGTAGTCCCCCTCTTGCTATTCATAGTGAAAGGCTTATAGAAAACTTTTTAGATTTAGTTGAAAAACTCTTAAAGTGTGTTATTCATAGTGAAACGCTTATAGAAAACTTTTTAGATTTTGTTAAAAAACTCTTAAAGTGTGTTTAGGTACGACAAAGAATGTCTTCGCAAACGGGTATCTCAACCTTTGGCTTGCTCTCGAGCCTAATGATCATTTCACCTCCATTGGTAAATGATGATTTTTAGTTTCTCTTTAACCCCATAAAGACTTAGGATGCTACAAACAAACGTAATTGTGGGAAAAGCCACAAAACTTTACCCACTAAATAATGACATTTCATAGATAAATAAAATGCCTACGACGATAATTTCAGATTTAGTGAAAAAAAAACATTTTTCTAAGTTTAAGCTAAAAAGCGGTTGGTCGAACTAAACATAAATTTTACCAAAATTGTACTACCCGTTAGTTTTATACTACAAAAAAAATTATCACAAAATAAGAGGCGGGAGCTAAAGTTAAAATTTTAAAGTAACTCACATAAGTTTGTGACGACATAAATTATAACTACGAGGAGGCTATTTAACAGTCCTCCATTGTACTTGATAACAAACAGTTGTGCGAAAATTTTCGATTTAGCACAGATAACTCTTATAGTGTCAGCAGATTAGGCAAAAAGTGTCCAGATATCTCATGCTCTGGCTTGTCCTCGAGTCTCGTGAGCATCCAATACTTATGTATTGCATCTTCTTGTCAACCCATATAAACTCAAGAGTTCTAGAAATTAGCAAAACAATGATTAGAACACAAAGAGAAGGCTCATCTCTACAAGCACCCACTAAAATTTGAAATTGGATACATATTTTTAACTATGAGTTTTAGGCAGAAAAAAATGGTGACAGTAACACCACTCTTGCATATTTTATGATGAAAGGATCTTGCGGCAAGAATTTTAAATCTAGTGACAAAAACTTTTGTAAGTATTGGTATAAAAGAGGTCAGTCAAAAAAATATGTTATGCAAGACTTTATCACTAAGCTTATCACTTAAAATCAAAACTTCAAACTAATTCAGATAAGCTTGATATCACATGAACTTATGAGGCTATTTAACACCATTACATCAAAAAAGTCAGTAGAAAAATTCTAGATTTAGCGATAGACAATAGGACAGAGAGTGTCTTACCAAATAGTATACAGTATCATGAAATATTCAATCCTTTCATTGGCTTGTCTATCAAAATGGTTGAGTTCATTTTCTAACTCGTCCAGGACCATTTGAAGAGTTGACTTCTGAAGTTGACTTTTACACTTGAAGACTCCACGTCCTTTTCATCCAAAAACCTTCTCGTCTAATTTCCACTTTGATGATTGAAGTTGCCTATGTGCGAAAAGATTTTGTCAAAAAGATAATCGACAAATGAAGGGAATAGAGTGAGGGAGATCGACTGACCTCCAGCACAGTCATTTAAGGCTACGTTAAACATTAGTCACTATGCAAACTACAAACCAAGATCATACGGAAGCTAGTCAAGAAGAAAGTAGATAGATTAATTGAAATGAAAATTTTTCATTGTCATACAATAAAAGGATAAAAAAATTGCTCTATTCTTCTAATAAGCTCCATTACAAAAATAAAAAGGATGATAAACAATAATTAAAAAGGATAATTAAAAGGAAACTAATTGAAATTAATAAAGAGGATAATAATTAGCAACCATAATGAATTAGAAAAATTATGTTTCGATCACCATCTCTGTCTTTTTCCTAGGTATAGTGTTGATGGCCTCCTTCCTGTGGAAACATGAAAGAAGTATTAAATGTTTAGAGATCAACTAAGTTTTTACCATGGAGACTTTATATGTAGCAAATTATGCACAGCACCTCTACAACACCTAATCCTTCGAAAAGGCCAATGGCCATGCCTGTTAAACCATATATAGACCCTATCCCATGAAAAAACTAATGAAGCTAGAGGGACAAAGGGCAATGTAAAGAGTTTGATGGCAGAGATCTATTAATATATACTGGAACTTTTGATCGGTCTTTCATTATTTAGCAGCTGGATGCCTATCTAAGTAGATTAAAATGATGGACTCTCTCACATGGATAGACATTTTAATTTGTTAAAGAGCCCAACTAACTTTGGAGGCTCTCACAATGAAGGTTAATGCTGATGTGTCACATAAATAAAGAGGATGATGTGTCACAAATTTAAAAGGAAAGAAAAAGAAAATAACATTAAAAATGGCTTACGTGTCGCCTTCACAATGCACAACGCTTCGTTTGTTATATATTTATATGATATGATAGATATAGATTACCCACACTAGTTTTTTTAATGTACAAAAGTAAGACCGTGAGAGCTGAAGATTCTACAAAGAGGGAAACATCATTTGCAACTTAAAGCAAGAGAAGAAATATGGATGGAATAACATTTTGTATATTCCATTTCTTGGAATCATATAGATATCTTTTAGATAAGGCCGAAGAGCATTGTAAGAAGGTTCGTGAAACTTACTGAGCCTCAAAATGTGATTAAGCTTGACTTCTTTTACTTCTAAATTCAATCTCAAGTGAGTCTGAAAACATTTAGCTTGAAATACAAATCGTTACTATTAATATGTAGAGCTTAATTGATTCGGGTTTGATTTGTTTATGTCACGGACTTATTCCAAATAGTCATATCATAAGTGGTGCTAGAGTAAATAAGTTCGTTCATTTCAGTACATGGGTCTCATCCACACAGAGGGCTCTTGTTTGGAGCGATTGGCCTTCCAATTATTTGGGAGGATACAGCAAATCGTGCTTGCTTTGATGACATGGTATCTTTTTGGTTCCGTCTCCTTTTCCCATGCCCCTCTGAAAGGACATTCAAAAATCAACTTTCCTGTAATAACGTGTCTTGGATAACAATAAAAAAAAAAGGAGGGAGGGAGGGGGGAATGTGTGGGTGTCCCACATCAATTATTCAGAGAAGGTTACAACTTGATCCTAAGTATATATAGAGAAAGTCACTACTTATTTCTAAGTATATATATGTTGTCTTCTATTGTGTTTTAAGGACAAGAGAGAAAATCCATTCTTTGACAGGGTTTGTTGAGAGAGAGAAGGATATGTAATCTCCATAGCCAGACATAATGAAATCGCTGCTACCACAGTGGAGTAGGCTTTCACCAAACCACATAAATCTTGTGTTTTATGTGCCTCTATTTTCTGTTATTATTTTTCAATTCTCTTCTTTATTGCTTGGTACAAAATTTAGTATATTCTTTAACTTTAACAAGTGGTATCAGAGCTGACGTTCACGGTAGATTGAAAGCACCTTACAATGGCGTCAAATACTTCGACAAAGTATGATTTGAAGAAGTTTGATAGATCGAACGATCTCAGTTTGTAGATGATGAAGATGTGTGTTGTTCTAATTTAGCAAGGGTTATTAAAAGCGTTAAAGGGGAAACAAGGGCTTCCTGATACAATGTATGCTGATGAAAAAGAAGACATGTTGGAGAGAGAGCCCGTAGTGCCCTGTTACTGTGTTTAGCCGATACGTATTGCAAAAGGTTTCTCAAGAAACCGCTATGGCTGAAATTTAAGAGCTTATACATGAAGAACTCTCTGACAAATTGTCTGTATTTAACTCAACGGTTGTACTCTTCGGATGAAAGAAGGTACAACGATCAGTGATAATCTTGATGAATATAACAAGATAATACTAGACCTACAAAATATTGATATCAAGATAAAAGATGAGGATAAAGCTTTACTGTTGTTGTGTTCTTTACCTCCGTCATATGAACATCTTGTTACTACCTTATTATATGAGAAGGATAGTATCTCCATGAAGGAGGTTGAGGCTGTGATAAATTCTCAGGAAGTAAGGAAGAAGGTTTCTGAAAATAGGAGAAAGAAACATAGTGGTGGTCTGATGGCTCGAGGCCGAAGCACTAACCATGCTGAGTCTAAAAATAAAGAAAGATCGAGGTCTCAGTCAAAGGCCAGAAAATTGAAGTGTTATCATTGCCACAAGGAAGGGCATTATAGAAAGGATTGTCCTGAGTGTAAAGGGAAGAAAAAGGATAATTCCAAGACGGGTGATGCTGGAGTAGTGGAAGATAATTCTGATGGTGATGATGTTCTCTTAATTACTATCAGTTCCTCGGATAGATGGTGGATTCTTGATATGAGTTTCTCATATCATATGTGTCGCAATAAGGATTGGTTTGCCACTTATCGCTCATTTGATGGTGGTAAAGTTTTTATGGGAAACGGTGTCACCTGTAAAGTGTTTGGGATAAGTTCAATTTAGATTAGGATGCATGATGGTCTTTTGAGAACTTTGGCTGATGTCAGGCACATTCCAGAGCTGAGTAAAAATCTAATTTCTTTGGGTACGCTTGACTCCAATGGTTGTAGCTATTGGGCTGCAGGTGGAGTTATGAGGATAATGAAGGGTGCTCTTGTTGTGATGAAAGGGTTGAAACAACAGTCATATTTGTTATAGGGTAGCACAGTTACAGGAACAGCAGCAACAGCTTCATCTTCTGATATAGATTCTGATACTACCAAGCTTTGGTATATGCGTCTTGGGCATATGAGGGAGAGGGGTATGGATGTGCTGAGAAAATAAAGTTTGTTGGGAAGCAAGAAAATCAGGAAGCTAGATTTTTGTGAGCATTGTGTCTTCAGGAAGCAGTACATGGTGAAATTCATTCGGGTTGTTCATACCACTAAAGGTACGGTGCATTATATCCACTCAGATCTTTGGGGTCCTTCCATGGTTCCTTCTAAGGGTGGTGGTAGATATATGTTGACATTGATGACTTCTCAAGAAAGGTCTGGGTGTACATTCTAAAAAGAAAAAAAGTGATGTCTTTGTTCAGTGGAAGCAATTTAAGATGATGATTGAAAAACAGAACGACAAAGAAATTAAATGCTTGAGGACTGACAATGGCATGAAATTTTGCTTGGATAAGTTTATAGAGTTCTGTAAGAATGAACGCATAATGAGGCATCACACTGTTAAAAAAAGGCCACAGCAGAATATGATTGCAAAACGGATGAATAGGACTCTCCTTGAGAGGGCTCGATGTATGCTTTCAAATGTCGGGTTATCAAAGGAATTTTAGGCAGAAGCTATTAACACAGTTGCATATTTGGTGAATAGTTCTCCATCAGCTGCAAGACTCCTAAAGAAGTTTGGTTTGGTAAGCATGATAATTATGAAAACTTGAGGATAATTGGTTGTCCTGCTTATGCTCATGTTAATGATGGTAAACTTGAGCCGACAACAAAGAAATGCATTTTCTTAGGACTATGCAAGTGGAGTAAATGGGTACAGGTTGTAATGTTCTGATTCAAAGTCATCCAAGTTCCTAATTAGCAAAGATGTGACATTTGATGAGTCTTCGATGCTTTCAAAAAGGAGGAGTTAATTGATGCAAGGAAAGACCACGGTGTCAAGGAGAAGGTGGAGCTAGAGGTTCGAGCTCCAGATTCCTTACCTATAATTCCTACAGATGAGGAAGATGGTTCTTATTCTACCGAGGAGAATGAAGAACCTCTGGAATAGTAGTATAGTATTGCCAAAAATAGATCGAGAGTAGTGACGTTGAAGAGCCTGTTACATATAACGAGGCCATCAAGAGCACGAAATCAGCATAGTGGACAGTTGCTATGAGTGAAGAGATGAAATCTCTTTACAAGAATCAAACGTGGGAATTGGTGAAACCTCCAGTGGGCCAGATGATTATTGGTTGCAAATGGGTCTATAAGAAGAAGGAGGGAATTCCTGAAACGGAAGATGCAAGGTATAAAACACGCTTGGTAGCAAAGAGTTTTACTCAGAAAGAAGGTATTGATCACAATGAAATATTTTCTCCTATAGTAAAACATATTTCGATAAAGAGTGTTACTTGCTATGATTATATGACTTGGATGAGTTAGAATAGCTAGATATCGAGATAGCTTTTCTACACGATGAGTTGGAAGAGCAGATATTCATGTGTCAGCTAGAGGGGTTCATGATCCAGGATAAGGAAGATCATGTTTGCTTGTTGAAAAAAACCTTGTATGGATTAAAGTAATCTCCAAGCATTGGTATAAGCGGTTTAACATTTTCATGGCAAAGAAAGGTTACACCATGAATGCCTATGATAGTTGTCTGTATCACCAGAGGCTCGCAGATGGTTCTCATATAACTTGTTGTTGTACGTTGATGATATGTTGATTACTACAAAAATCGATGTCAGATGTCAACGGTTTGAAAGAGCAGTTGAAAAGGGAATTTGAGATGAAAGACTTGGGTGCAACAAAGTGGATATTAGGAATGGAGATTGATGCCAAGGAAAGTGGATTCGCAGTCGACGTGGAGGTGCCACAAGGAATGCAGTCCGACTTAGATGCCAAGTATGTTGATGTGAGACACAGCAAGGGCAGAGACCAAGGGCTTCCCAGACAAAGCCTGAGGGTGGCAGTGCTGCGAAGGCGATGGCGCAGGATGAATATACGACGACAGTCACAGTCTGATGCTTAGGTCCGAAGTCAGGGTCATGTATGTTTCTCTCTCTAGGATTCTAGAGTGAAAAAGTGAAAGTGTTCTGAAAATGTCCAACCTCCCAAATGAATTCTCAAGACCTCTATTTATAGAGGTTGAGATGATGATGTCTTCATGCGACACGTGGTGCCTCTCGGGAATAACACATCACCGAGGGGGTCCACAGCTGCCGGTGCTTAACAGACTGTTGAATCGCATATTCACCCGGCCTGCCCCTCACAGCGTCGCTCTGTCTGTCTGGAAAGATTGGCTCGCACAGCGTCGGTGTGGCCAGAGAACCCCCTTGATCTAACCTCCAATCCAAGCCCTTGCAGAGTCCCACAGGCTTGGCAACGGTGGGGAAGACCCGACGCCCAACTGCCAGGTGAACTAGGCGCGATGCCCTCCGAAGACCTGCTTCCGTCTCGGAGTAACCCGAGGTCATAGTCCATAGGGGTGCCGACGCAAGCCCGCAGTGCCATAGTACGTAGGCCAGTCACGCAGGCACCCTGGCTGAGACAGTGTTCCGGAGGAGTCACTTATCCCGCTGTGAAGGGTCCTTGTGCCGGAGCACTACGAACGGACCCCCCAGAATGCTGCACACTCCGGAGAGTGGGTCGAAGCATGTTCCACGTCCATGGCGGGGGGGCGCACGGTGTGGTGAATAAGTGTGATGTCCGAAGGCCTGTATCATGATTATGGGGCATGGGCGCGGCGACGAACGTCGCGGAGACAATACTTGGTACCGGAGTACATGTCATGAGAGTGGTGCGACAACGAACTTTGCGAAGCAATACTTGGTGCCGGGGGCACGTGTCATGAGAGTGGTGCGGCGACGAACATCGCGAATCAATACTTGGTGCCTGGGGCACATATCTTGAAGATAGTGCACGGGCGCGGCGACGAACGTCGCGGAGCAATACTTGGTGCCCGAGGCACGTGTCATGAAGACGGCGCACGGGTGCGGTGACGAAGGTCGCGAAGCATATACTTGGTGCCGGCGCACATGTCATAAGAATGGCGCATGGGCGCAGCGACGAACGTCGCGGAGGCAGTGCACAGGCACGCGTCAGGTGTCCCGAAGATGGGATTTAAGCTGAGTGTACCTGTCATAACAAAATGATGAATGCAACATGTAGTAAAGACAAAGTTGAAAGTGATGGTACGCGGTCGTCAGTGACGGGTCATTCGGTGGTAGTGCACAACTTTGGGCGACAGGCATCGCCAGAGCGGTGCGCGGTCGCGGATGACAAATGTCACGAGGTTGATGCAAGACGAACATCGTGAGGTTGATGCACGACGGACGTCGTGAGGTTGATGGACGATGGACGTCGTGAGGTTCACGGATGACGGACGTCGTGACGTTGATGCACGATGGACGTCGCGAGGTTCACGGACGACAGACGTCGTGAGGTTAATGCACGACAGATGTCACGAGGTAGATGGATGACGGACATCACGAGGTTCACGGACGATGGACATCACGAGGTTCACGGACGACGGACGTCGCGAGGTAGATGTACAAACGTCCGTAAACATCGCGGAGGTGCAATGACATGAGAAAACAAGTGCGCGCGGGAGGGGAGGCCATAGGCCAAAGATTGGGGGAAGGCCAAGGCCACCACCCCTGGGGAGGCCGAGGCCGACCCCTTGGTGAGGCCGAGGCCGACCCTAAGGGTTGGCCAAGGCCAATGGCCAACACCCATGAAAGGAGGCCAAGGCCACTCCCCCTTTCGTTAAACTTCGGGCATGCCGACAAAAGGTGTTTTGATGGGCAAAGACAAATCCAAAAGTTGCATTACGACAAGCGTGTCGACGTTAAACGTACCCACGTGACGAACAAGGTGCCAAAGCCACGTAAAAAGTGTATGAAGCAATCAAAGCACGAAAGGGACTTTGGGCGAAGAGTGAACAACCGGGGGGAAAGGCCACGGCCAACACCCCATGGAGGCCGAGGCTGACCCCCCCATTAAGGCCGAAGCTGACCCCATGGCCTTGGGGGAGGCCGAGGCCGACCCCATGGGGTTGGCCAAGGCCTATGCCCTTGACCTCGTCGCTCCGGTTGCGCCAACGATCAATGTTTTTGGTGAAAAGGTTCTCAGGTGGTCGCGGCGCGACGAACATGGTACTGTGAGTCACGGTAGCGTGAAATAATTGGTGAATAAGTCACGCGTGAGGCATGTGAAGCAAAGAATGCAAGTGACTTGAGCGCGCGCACTTTGTCCTGTTCAAAGCGTTGAATATTGTGCTTGTGCGGACATGTCATGCACAATGGGACTCCAAGTGGACCTTTGAGTGCTACCAGAATAGGTTGGGAACAGAGATTCAGAGGGATCGACCTGCAGGAATTTTGTACTTGTCCCAGAAAAAGTACATTGAGCGAGTACTGCAACGCTTTGGTATGAAAAACTCTAAACATGTGACTACTCCATTGGTGGCACACTTCAAGCTTTCAGTAGCTGATTTCCCATAGACTCAGGAGAAGATGGAGCACATGTGTTTTCATATGCTAGTGCATTGGGCAGTCTCATGTATGCTATGTGGTTTGTACGAGATCGGATATTTCTCATGCAGTCAGTATGATTAGCAGGTACATGGGTAATCCTAAAAAAGCTCGTTGGCAAGCAGTGAAGTGGATACTTCGATATCTAAGAGTTACTGCGGATATTGGTTTAGTCTACCATCAGGGCAGTGATGTAAATGGTAGAATTGTTGGATACCTGGATTCAGACTACTTTAGAAATTTGGATAGAAGGAGATCTTTGACAAGTTATATCACCACATTTTCGAGTTGTGTGATCAGTTGGAAGGCTACTCTACAGATTAATGTTGCCTTGTCTACTAGAGAAGCTGAGTACATAGCAGCGACCGAAGCAGTGAAGGAAGTTATTTGGTTGAAGGGATTGGTTGGTGATTTGGGTTAAAGAGAAGTCTAGCATTGTTTACTGTGACAACCAAAGTGCCATACATCTAACCAAAAAATCAAATGTTCCATGAGTGGACCAAGCACATTGATGCCAAATTTCATTCTATTCCAGAAGTGTTTTCTCATGATACTGTTATGGTAGAGAAGATCTCCACAGTTGAAAATACAGTGGATATGATGACAAAGCATATTCCGGAGATCAAGTTTAAGCATTACTTATATTTAATCAGTATCAACAGTATTTGAGGTGCAGGTGTGGTAGCAGCAGATGATATTTTTAGATTGTTTGTGGCTTGTTTTATCCAAGCCAAGGTGGATATTTGTGATAATGTGTCTTGGATAAAAAAAAAATTGGGAATGTGTGGGTGTCCTACATCGGTTATTCAGAGAATGTTACAATTTGGCCCTAAGTATATAAGTCTTGTCCCACATTAGTTATTTAGAGAAAGTCACTACTTATCTCTAAATGTGTGTGTGTGTGTGTGTGTGTTTATATATATATATATATATATATATATATATATATATATATATATATATATATATATATATGTTGTCTTGTATTTTGTTTTAAGAACAAGAGAGAAGAGTCATTTTTTGAGAGGGTTTGTTGAGAGAGACAAAGATCTCCATAGCCAAACATAATGAAATCGCTGTTACCACACGTGGAGTAGGCTTTCGCCGAACCACGTAAATCTTGTGTCTTGTGTGCCTCTATTTTCTGTTATTATTTTTTGATTATTTTCTTTATTGTTTGATGCAAAATCTAATATATTCTTTAACATTTCTTATGCCCCTTTGAGGCACCATTTCTTTGTCTCTACCTTTCCTTTTTGTTAGTGTTTTCCTAAAGCCTCATGTAAATGCTATTCTTCACTCACTTCAATAGTCTCTAGTTCTAGTCAATGACATATTTGACTTGAAAGACATTTAAAGTAATGAAAATGCATGCACAACGCGCGATAATCATTGTTTGCAACAAAGAAAGTTTAGAGCGATTAGGCCTAGAGGGGTTGACGTGTCCTAGAAGCCTCAACATGCCACGTCACCAAGGATTTGAATGACCGGTCCAGGAGAACGTCTTCATTTAAGACATGATCGTCTAAATCAAAACAACAAATGACTAATTGTCACTGATTAGTTCTAGATAAGGAATTCTCTTTGAAAAATATATACTAGATTTTTCGCCAAGCAATAAAGAAAAAAATAATAACATAAAGTAAATGCACAAAAGACACAAGATATACGTAATTCGGCGAAAGTTTACTCTACCACGGTTGTAGCAGCGATTTCACTATGTTTGTCAGTGGAGATTACAAATCTCTGTCTCTTTCAACAAACCCTCTCAAAAAACGGCTCCTCTCTCTTGTCCTTAAAATACAATACAAGATAACTTATATATACTTAGAGATAAGTAGCGACATTCTCTAAATAACCAATGTAGGACAAGACGACTTATGTACTTAGGGCCAAGTCGCGACTTATTTTGAATAACCGATGTGGGACACCCACGCTTCAATCAATTTTTGAGTCGCTCGAGTTGTAAACATGTTTTTTTTTTCAAGACAAATCATCACATGCTCGCATGGCAAACTCACACAGGGTATGGATATTAAGTGTGTAGTGTGTCATCATATTTAACAAGAGATGCAAAAAATGTGACAAAGGGGGCATAAAAAAATTATGCAATAATGTAAAGTGAGGTCTTATCAATGTTGCATGATCAGATGAGATCAAGGAAACTTAACGTCAATGGGAAGACAATACAGGCATGGTTGGACACGTGAACAGCTTCAGATTTTAATCAACCAAAGGCTAATGATTGATTAGCGCAATTATAAAAAGATAGAAAAGTTGTACTAAATCCCCTTCTTCACCACACACAAACTGGCACCTAGTTTTCTTCTTTGCGTACCCAAAGTAAACAGATTTAGCATAAAATGCGTCAAACCACTATTAATGCCTTTAAACAGTCACCAAGGTTCATATTTCTTAAAATGAAACTGTTGCACTGTCAAAATGTTAACAGATATAAGAGTTGATCTTTACATATGGTTCCTCAATACCAGGCATGCCCGAGCATCACAAACAAGAATGCCCTCATTATTGCTGGACAGTCCGAGCTGGATTTGGATGACACCCCCGTGCACGATGCCGAGCAGCAGAATCCAGATCCTGGTCTTGACGAGCCCTGAGCCTCCCCCTCTTCCCCTCCCCTGTCTATCCTAGAATTGTGCTCCCCTGCCCAATTTTTATCCCCCTCCCTCTCCTATCCCCTGTCTATCCTAGAATTGTTATATTTGGTTCACAACTGGACAATGTTGTAAATGTTCTTTTTTGAGAATTTGAAGGATCAATAATTGTTTAATCCTAATGTGGATTGGGAATTGTTTGTTGATGGATGTGGATTGATTGAGATTGTATAATGTGATTGGAATTGAACTAAAGGTTTGGGTTTGAATCACAGGTTTGAGTATAAAAAAAATTAAAAATGTTATTTTTAGTGATAGATTTTTTTTCCGTTGCTAAAAGTCTACAAGGACAATATTGTGAAAAACATTTAGTGACGGAATGTTTTTTTTATGACCGTCGCTAAAAGTCCACTATTTTTGTCTGCGGATTTTTAGCAACGGAACTTCCATCGCTAAAAGGTCGTCGATAAAACTTTGAGCGACAGAAATTTTCCTCGCTATATATTATTCCAAATTAATAATTTTCAAAAATAGAAAATTAAACTAAAATAAGTAAATTATCTTTAGCGAGGGAATTTCCATCGCTAAAGGATTTAGTGTCCGTCACTAAAAGTTAAACTTTTGGTGATGGATTTTAAATTCCATCGCCAAACTTTTATCGATGGGGTTATTAGCAACGGATTTCCTTATTGGAACTTGTATTTACATATGGTTCCTCAATACCTGGCATGCCCGTGCATCACAAACGAGAATGCGCTCATTATTGCTGGACAGTCCGAGTTGGATCTGGATGACACCCCCATGCACGATGATGAGCAGTAGAATTCAGATCCCAGTCTTGACGAACCCTGAGCCTCCCCTTTTTTCCCTCCCCTGTCTATCCTAGAATTGTGCTCATTTGCCCTATTTTTATCCCCCTCCCACTCTTATCCCCTTGTCTATCCTAGAATTGTTATATTTGGTACACAGCTCGACAATGTTGTATATGTTTTTTAGTAGAATTTGAATATATGCTTTGCATTTTAGGGTTAAATATATAATTGTTGATAGATCAGCAATTATTTAACCCTAATATGGATTGGGAATTGTTTTGTTGATGAATGTGGATTGATTGGGATTGTATAATGGGATTGGACTTGAATTAGAGGTTTAGGTTTGAATTACAGGTTTGAGTGTGTGTGTGTGTGTGTGTGTTATTTTTAGTGACAGATTTTTTTCCGTCGCTAAAAGTCTACAAGGACAATATTGTGAAAAATATTTAGCGATGGAAAGGTTTTTCTGACGGACTTTTAGCGACGAACATACCTTCGCTAAAAGTCCATTATTTTTGTCGGCGAACTTTTAGCGACGGAACTTCCTTCTCTAAAAGGCTATCGGTAAAACTTTTAGAACAGAAATTTTCATCGCTAAATGTTATTCCAAATTAATAATTTAAAAAAAATTAAATAAATACGTAAATTATCTTCAGCGATGGAACTTCCGTCACTCAAGGATTTAGTGTCCGTCGCTAAAAGTTAAAGTTTTGGTGACGGATTTTAAATACCGTCACTAAACTTCTAGAGATGGGATTATTAGAAACGGACTTTTAGCCACAAGATGTCCGTCACTAAAAATCTTTGGTGAGGGAACAAGAATTTTTCGCGACGAAATTATCTGACACTAAAAGTCCTTTTCCTCGTTGTGTATCATGAGCCATTAAGAACCATTAAGTAAGAAGCAATGGGGATGATGGAACCAATAAGCTACTCCATACATCGCATTCATTAGAAATTGCTAATCTATTTTGAGTTGTAGGCGCGATCAAATATTTTACGTGATAGGTTTTTGCTTCAAGTCCAAAATAGTCCAGTTGTGCCAGGATCGTACTAGTAGATTTGCGCATGAGATCCTTTATGAATAATGGTGGTGCCAATTCATCATATGGCATATTTTGGTCGGAGGAACAAAATGAAGTGAGCGTTAGAGCAAGTTGGCAGAGACACCTCCGATACCGAAACAATTATCCATCAATTACACATTGTGTGTTGCCAAAAAGGCATGTGATATATGGCTAACAACGGGATGTCTTTAGCAATTTTTTCTTCTTATTTTTCTGCAAAAATCGAGGCTTCCCATGTATTATGTTCTACAGTATCTGACGCCTACAAAAAGTAAATGGTGAATTTGTTTTTTATGTTCGGTGTACTTATTGTTTCTATGACAAGCTCTTCGGTTGGACAACAGGCTTTAATACGGTATCAGAACAACGGCTCACTGCATATTTTTATTCCTATCAACATGCAGGTTTACGATGTTCTTGGTCATCACATAATCTCACATCTCATGTAAGGGTGGGTTTTAAGTTTTATTCCACATCGGATGGTAATAAGTGGTTGAACTGCTTCTCGTGGAGTATTTATCCTTCGTATGTCATGCTTTTTTGTTGGACACATTTAACACCGCGGATCTTTATTTTTTAATGGAATTTCTCAATGATTGAACTTTTGGATCACGAAGTTTACACTTCAAGTGTTATGTTCAAAATGAATTCACTCAAATTGACTGAGTGGTTTCTGAGGTATATAATATCTCAAAGTTTGGAATTACTAAGGAATAAAGAGGGCCAAACGTGGATTCCTTTCGTTACTTGGAAAATGCAAAGGTTAAGGGTACAAAAGTAATCATGTGTCTGTGATACGTTGCATTCGTGTAGAAAAACAAATTATGCACGGCCATGCATTTGCAGATGTGCGGTGCACCGCACACACGACGGCGGAGGAGTCAATCGTCGCCCCAAGCCTAGTTTTTCTTCTTGTGACAAATTCAAACCGGTATTGAGTTAAAGGGTTTACTGTTGGGATTTCATCAGAATTTTTCTGTTCTATTTAATTTTGAATGTATTGAAAATTTTAGGCTTTGATTTGTACTTTGTATAACAAAAATATGAACAATGGTGAGAGATAAAATATAGCAATATAATAATAAATAATTAAAAGTAACTCGGTATTAACTCTAGATAATATTATGTAATGTAGAGTGATAAAATAATATAAAAACAGCTAGTCCGTGATAATCGCGAAAAAAGTCGATGTCCTAAAGACGATATTGTCTCTCTTTGTGCAGGTGTTGATGGTAGATAAAGTCTTCAAGATAAAACTCATTGACGCAGCTATGTCTCCTCCATGTGCACATCCACAGGAAGACGGTATGAACCAGTCCACAATCACGTTGTCCAAGTACATATATATATATATATATATATATATATATATATATATATATATATATATATATAAGTAGATATAAAAGAAAATACATTATCATAGTAGGGTAGAAAACATTAAGTTTTTGAGGCATAGTAGTTTGAAGTTTTTTTTTATGTCACACTACATGGCCTTACATAAATGGCCAATCATAATCCATTTGTTAGCAACATAAGTAAGCTTAAAAGCTCTGTAACTCATGGAATAATCATAAACATTCCCAATAATGCTAAATAATAAAGTATATTATATACACCATAAACAAATTTGAGTTAATAATACTCATTTGTAACTCGTTTTATAATTTACATGTAAGTAAATACTATATAGCCATAAATTGCAATATAATTATAATGCTAAAATGTACATTTGATTTTATTAAAATATTTCAAAAATCCCCACTATTTTGATAAAATAAAATGATAAATTAAAAAGGTCACTGATGAAATGTTTATAACTCTCACGATTCCAACAAAATTTAAGGCATTAAAAAAATATCATGATAAATTTATAAACCTCTTTTTTTTTATAACATTACTATTTTCCTCTTTTGCAAAATAAAGTCATGATTCTCAAACATTATAAACTCGTAAAGTAATAAAAATAAAAAATACATAAATAAGATGAGCAACTTGTACTGTGCAATAGATATTGGTGTCTTCTGGGCTTGAACCAACACTTAGTATTGACAACTTCCATTTGAGAAAGCCATAATGGACTATGCCTTGAATTAGGTCCCTTGGCCAAAGTTTAGTTATCACACACACAATACTGACACGGGACTTAGTTCGCGGGTTAGCGCTATTAATGGTCATACGCTCTTATCTTGATTCTAATGAGTATTTAGGGAATGGCCCATAGTTCTCACAGTTGCGGCCTCACGACCACTCTCACATAGGTGAGTCTTCCAAGGGTACGTGTGAGAAGTTTTTCAAGAATTTTAAAATTTAATTTTGATATAGCAACCATGTAGGTGTACATAGGAAAGGGGTCTTTTGCGCCTTCAGGTGCACAACTTGCATTTGCCAAAATGGGATTCCATAACACCTTGGACGCCCCGTAAGAACCCGAAACCACCACCTCCTCCTTCCATGAAAGAAGAGGATTGGAAAACAAAGAAAGAGAAAAAAAGGACTCCTTTTAAGCAAACAAAAGTGCTTTGTTTTCAGAAAAACAGGGAAGAACATTTCGTGATTTTCTTCATCTTTTTTTTTCCTCCAAAAATACAATTTTAAAGCTATACAAATTAAAATCACTAACGTCTTTAGTTATTGGAAAATTTAGACTTTGATTTGTACTTTCTATAACAAAAATACGAACAATGGTGAGAGATAAAACATAACAAAATAATAGTAAATAATTAAAAGTAACTCGATATGAACTATAGATAATATTATGTAATGCAGAGTGGTAAAAAGATATAAAATAGCTAGTCCGTGAGATTCGTGACAAAGTCGATGTCTTAAAGACGTTATTGCCTCCGGTGTTGACGGCAGATAAAGTCCCCAAAATAAAACTCATTGACACAGCTATGTCTCTTCCATGTACACGTCCACAGGAAGACAGTATGAACCAGTCCACAATCATGTTGCCCAAGTACAATATATATATATATATATATATATATATATATATATATAAGGAAAATATATTATGATAGTAGGGTGAAAACACTGAATTTTGGAAGCATAGTAACTTCAAGTTTTTTATGTCACACCACATGACCTTATATAGATGGCCAATCATAACCTATTTATTAACAATACAAGTAAGCTTAAAAGCTTTGTAACTCATGGAATAATCATAACAATTCTCAATAATGCCAAATAATAAAGTATATTATACACACCATAAACAAATTTGAGTTAATAATATTCATTATTGCATTTGTAGCTCATTTCATAATTTACATGTACGTAAATACCATATAGCCATGAATTACAATATAATTATAATACTATAATGTACATTTGATTTTATAAAAATATTTTTAACAGAATGTCACCTTTTTGTCTATCAGATTTTATGACATACATATGTCATAATTGTTTCCACTTAATCGTGACACCTACGGTGCATTATATAAAGGATCTTATGGCACACAAATTTTTCACTTAATTAGTTTCATACTTCCTCTCTCTCACTCTCAAAAGTTTTGCTTAGTGATTACTCTGTAATAATCATCGGCTTGTTCTTATTTTATCTTGACAGGTAGACTTATTGCTATCATGTGCAGATCATAGCGAGCACAAATATTGTTTTAAAGAAAGTGTGTAAAACACTCGAATAGGATACTTTCTACGCACTGCTATTTTTCTAACATCTCTTTATATAATAAGAAATGAAGTAAGAGAAAAGTAACCAGAAAAGTAACCATATCCGTCATCAGCTTACAAATTAACTCTTTAACCTTGTTATAAAAGTACTAGTATTTGGGTAGAACTCAGCTAAATATGCTACAACCTTATGAGGCTTATAATCAAGATGCTGGATGAAGTGATCCCTCCCTTCTGGTTCCTTAAATCCATTATTGATGAAACTATTCGGCTTTTAAAGAATTTTACTTGTTGGGACTGTAAGTATATTCCTAGAGCTTCAAACTGGGCAGCTCACAATCTGGCCGTGGAAGCCTTCTTTTGTAATCATTTTGATTTTGTTCCTCTTTCATCCAATCTTTTGTCTAATTTGAAAGAAAGGAGGAACAATTATGTTTAGTTTTCTTTGTTATCAATAATACGCCCTTTTTATCAACAAAAAAAAAGCTGCAAGAGTGCCAAAAAATAGTAATAATTATTATTATAAAAAAAGATACGTTGCTTTCACATCAATTCACGGAATAAATGAAACAATCATGAGGTAAGAGTAGAGGTGTCAAATGGGCCGGGCGGCTCGCGGGCTGGCCCGACCCGTCCCCCTTTCTGGCCCAAGCTGGCCCGGCCAGTTCATGAACAGTGCTAGCCCGGCCTTTTAGGGCTTAGGGCCTGGGCCTTGGCCAGGCCCGACCCGGCCCGAAAAAGGCCCGGGTTAGGCCCGGGCTTGGCCCGGCCCGGTTCTAGCCTAGTTCTGCCTGAGAAACCTTTTGTCCATCCACCGGTGAAGCTCCTGCTCATGCCCCAGTGAAGGCTCCTGCTCCAATAAAGGCTCCAGCCCATGCACCAGAGAAATCTCTGGTTCATCCACCAGTGAAGGCTCCTATTAAATGATGTATGCACATTTTGTGCTGAGTCTTTTTCCCTTATTCATTTTTATTATTCTAAACTTATCCACATAATATCTTTTTGTAGGTTACATCCATTGTAGAGGAAACTGACCCAGAGGTAACTTGAGCATTAACTTTTCATTTAAGGAAGAATTATCCCTTTGATCTAGTATCTGATGTATGCTTCTACCCTAAATATACCTTTGTCCATGATGATATTGCGTTCGACTTTTATATGCATGGAGGTTTACAAAGTTATCATGTGATTGCACGACTGCATTTAACAATGTGTCACCTACACGCGAGTCTTACCAGGAAAATATGAGTTAGCACTATACATCTAACACTACCATAGACCTAGTAATGACAGAAGTCTTATGCACTGGGCCAGTTAGCACTATACATCTAACACTCCCATAGACCTAGTAATGATAGAAGTCTTGTGCACTGGGCCGTCATTTTCTTTTTTGGGCAGGAATTAGCAACTAAATTGATTGATTGCCCAACTTCGTTTCTTTGTTCTTCTTGTAGCACACCAAATCCTCACTCAAGGCTCCTGTACATGCCCCTTCGAAGGCTCCTACTCATCCACCAGAGAGTTCTCATGTCCATGCCCCAGCAAAGGTTCCTTGTCATGCACCAGAAAAGTCTCATGTCTACCCCCCCAAGAAGGCTCCTATCCATGCACCAGAACATTCTCATGTTTGTCCACCATCGAAGGCACCTGCACATTTAAAAAACCCTTACCTTGAATAACAAGAAAATATCAAAAAAATTTAAAATAAAATTTGGGCCCGGGCCTGGCCCAAGCCCTGCCCTAAATGTTGGGCCTAGGGCCTGGGCTTGGACTGGGCCCATATATCCCCAGAATCAGGCCCGACCCGATTTGCTCGAGGCCCGATGGGCTTGGGCTGGGCCGGCCCAAGCCCGGCCCATTTGACACCTCTAGGTAAGAGGCTGCAACACAAAGAGACAAGGGAAGAAAAAATGGTCATCGGAAGTGCCAACTCCACTTTGTTGTGGAAGAATAGAGATTACCCCATGTGAATATGTTGAAGCAATCATGGGATACGATTGCTTTATCCTGCGGTCACATGGCAATTTAGTTCACCACAAGAAAACATGTCCATTGCCACAATATCGATAATCGCCAAAAATGACAATCGTGACGGCCAATATTAATGACCATATTTTTTTTATCGATTTGTCAAAATTAACAACCCGGGCTATAGTCACCTTTCAGATGGTGGCTATGATGAGCTCTAAATTAGATGTTCATAGCTCTTTTTGCACTAGCAAATAAATTCTTACTATCGATAGATATTATTTAGTACCATTAAAGTTATTGACTTGTCTTTGATTAAATGTCACTAAATAATATTAAATTATTTTATTAATATTTATAAAAAGGAGATAATGATGGATACAAGTTTCAAAATTGGAAGTAATGTTCTAATGAAGATGAATTAATTACGTCCGATGCATTTCTATTATTTAAGAACTAGTTCTTTGTGGCACATGCAATACATGTATAAGAAATAAAGTTGTAGAAGTGAAATTGATTAAAAAAATCAAACAAGATATATAAGAATTTTAATATGTTTTAAGCAAACATGTCTCTATGATGATTATTTAATATTTTTTTGTATCATTTTTAAGGACTTTCTCATAGTACCAAGTGTCACTATTTGATAGAGGTAGTCATGCAAAAGCGAAACGGGTGTTACACCAAAATGGTCTTTCTCTTTATGTGTAGTACAGAGTAGATACAGATAAATGAAGTTCGCTAGTAATGAGAAAATTCAAATTCAATTGGCTTGATTTCAAGTCTTTTTTCTTCTTTTTCTCTTTATGATAAATGCTATGTCATGTATCAATTGCGATCTTCAAGTTCTAGATCTAAAAACTCTGAACTTCTAACGATTTCACAATTAATTCATACCAGCCCAGTAACCCGAGTTAAGCTCAGGTCAATTTATAAAATAAAGTTTTAAAAAGTGTATTAATGCGTACCACATATCATGAGATATATAAAAAAGATATTAACAGTGTAAAAAGTATCTTATTTGGTTATAAAGAATAGCATTTCTACTTAAATTAACCATGACTAACTTAAATAATATATAAAAAAAATGAACTCACATGCATTACTCCTAACTTTCGAATATTAAACAACATTATTTTTTTATTAGGATACATGCAATTATTATGAGATATTTGCATATACATGTGTATTTACCTGTAATTTGTTTATATTGTAAGTTGAAAGACAAAGAATAGATAGCAACACAATGAAATCGCTAGTTACTTGTCTTCTTTAAGTTTTTATTTTAAGTTGTTAAGTAATATTTCAAATGAATATTGACTTAGCACCTAGATTAATACAATAGTCATGCCGGTGCCATATAGAGTAAAATAACGAAATATAATTATAGTTTGTAATTAGAAATGCTGACCCTATCATGTATCCCTTTTAAATTGTAGATGTTATATATTAATTTAATTTCTTAACTTCAAAAGGGATTTTAAGGTGTTACATAAGTTCTTGATTATAACGCTTAAGGAATAAAGTTACATTTTAAATTTAACAGAACTTATGTATACTCCTTATCACTTTCAAATAAATTATCACTTTTTGTAAAACTAGATTATAATATCATGACCACATAGTATCTGATACACACACACACACACACACACACACACACACACACATACACATGTATATGTTTTTATTTAATTCTTGTAAGATGCTAGTAATGAGAAAATTCAATTGACGAAGATAATTTGTCATTATTTTGGTGTGTGAAAATTATTTTTCACATCTTTTCGGCAAGTTATAGTTTCTTTATCTACTATATGCATTTAATGATACTTTCTCGTGAATTACACTTGCTTTATCATAACATAATATAACCCTAATACCAAAATATGACGGGTTATACCTATAACTATAATGAGCTTGCAAAGGATAATAAATATTATTATATTATGCTAATATTATAGGACGAGCATTAATCAAGCACTTGCTATTAAATCGCACTATAATCACTACTCACAATTGTAATCAATACCATTTCAATCAAAATTAAATTTCAATTCTTATAACTTGTCTAAGATTTACAAATTAGTCTTATTTTTTCATGAAAATTTAATTAAGTATAAATGAAAAAGTCTTTTTTATTGATCGTAAGGGCCCCGTGTAAAAACCGAGCTGGTTAATATGTAGTTTTGTAGAATTACATGGTAATATTTTTGCATCTTAAATGTTTTAAATGTTCTCGTATATAGTAATTAAGATTTATTTGATTTAATTGTATCCTTTTTTTAATACATATTAGATTTGTTTTCAGAATCACATATATGCGATATAGCCACTTTGTTGATTGTGCAATCTTATCAAAGCAAAAGTTCTTCTATAGTTTGATTATTGAACTTAGGATTTATATAGATAATTTTTGCAATGGTTATGTTATGTGTAAATATAGTACATTTATTAAATTTTAATAAACTTAAATTAACTGTACATAATTTTTTCTTGTAAATCTCATATATTATTTTTGTTTTCTAGATACATGATTTTTGATTTTTTGTATGAGGGAGTTAGTTTTAAGGACGTGATAATCAAAATCAAATCCATATAAATTAGTATATTTAGAGTTTTAGAATTAGTTTTTAAATGATATAAGGCTTTTTAATATAGCTCTCGTATAGTTCGTACAAATAGAAATCACACCCAAAATAATATTTGCATATCTTTAGTTACACTAACATATCTAGTATATAGCGTTAAACAATTTCCAATTATCACATTTATGACTAAGCTTTATCAATATTGCAATTTTGATTAATAATTAATTATACAGTTATTTGTTGGTCGTGTACTCCCACCCAAAAAACACCATCAATTTTTTTTAATTTTATCAAAAGGATACTAAAATCTATATATTATATTGACAATATATTTACACCGATACGGTAAGCATATACTAAAAAAAATACGAATCAATTGTTACATTATTTTCATTGTTTTAATCTCAATTATAACATTATTCTTTTTCTCTTCTAAATCTAACATGCTATTTTTGTTTTTTAGATATATGAATTTTTCAATCATATTATAGAGTAATTTTAAGAATACAATAATAAAAATTTAGTCCTAACAAGTTAGTTCATTAATTAGATACAGTTTGGAATATGTAGAATTAGTTTTTCAATTATATAAAGCTTATTGATATGGAAATCAACTTATCAAGAAATAAGAACCACATATAAGATAACATTTGAGACCTTTAGAGACACTTATGATGTTTATAATTTTATTTCACTTTAAAAACATAATATGATTACATACCATGCTTTTCCATCTTAAATATTCTCAAATACAGTAATTAAGAATTATTTGATTTAATTGCTTCTTTTTTTTAGTACATGTGGGAGTTTTTTTTTCAAAAGTTCATATATGCTTATATAGTCACTTTATTGATCGTTGGTCTTATCAAAGCAACAATTGTTCAATAATTAATTTGAATTTCATATGTTATTTTTACTTTCTAGATACATAATTTTTTATCTTTGTATGAGAGAGTTAGTTTTAAAAACCCGATAGTCAAAATCAAATCCTAAAAATTAGTATATTTAAGTTTTACAATTAGTTTTCAGATTAAATAAGGCTTCCTAATATAGCACTCATATAGTTCCTGCAAAAATTAGACAAACTTAAATATATAAATCACATGCAAAATAATGTTTGCACACCTTTAGATACACTGGCATATTTAGTATATAATCATTTTCAAAATTATACCATTAAATGTCATTAAGTTAGTGACTTGTTTTTACTTAAATACCACAAAATGTCATTAAGTTTTTATTACTATTTGTAAAAACGAGAGACGATGGATATAAGTTTCAGAATTGGAAGTTATGTTCTAATGAAGATGACATATTTATGTACTATGCATTCCTATTATTTAAGAACTAGAGTTTTATGGCACATGCCATAGGCTTGAAAAAAGAAAATTGTTGAATTGAAGTTTATTAAGAAAATGAAGCATGATATATAAGTGTTTTAAAATGTTAAAATCAAACATGTCTCTAAGATAATTATTTACTATTTAATGTTTTTGTTTTGTATCAATTTTTAAGAAATTTCTCATAGTACCAAGTGTCACTCTTCTAGATAAATAATTATGTAACAACAAAACGGATATTATACCAAAAAGGTCATTCTCTTTTCTATAGAGTAGATATAAATAAATGAAGTTGGTTATTTTCTAGAGGTTTGTGCATTTTATGAGAACATATTTTCTAGGAGAAATTATTTGGTTGTTATATTTGGATCTTGTTATAATACAAGTACTTGTTGAAAGATTCAATGTAAAACAAACCTAACACTCAAACAAATCATGACTTGATTTCAAGTCTTTTTTTCTTCTTTTTCTCTTCATGATAGAGGCTTTGTTGCCTATCGATTGCGATCTTCTGGTTCAAGACCTAAAAACCTTAACTTCGTACAGTTTACAATTAATTCATATCTTTTCTTTGTCTTTGTTGATATACTGTCTTTCCATTCTAATCTAAGTTTTTCATTTTCACAGAATATCTCAGCAAGAATTAAAAAAATAATTCATTCATTAATTGAAAGTCTGCTAGCAAGCGCAAACAAGTTCGACTCTGGTTGAACTTACTTTGAGATCAATTCTCAGCCATCAGTAAATATTGTCACACAGGTAGAGTAGTGATGCAACTCATGATGACACCTTGATGGTGGATGACGAGATGCACCTTCGTTACAGATATAAAAGGAAAAACAATTATGAGTCTTTCAAGGCTGCAAATACTATACCGAAAAACTAGAGAAGATCGATGGGAAGCCGATCAAAACCACATTGAGAAATGCTTGTAAGTCTAGCAAGCCCACATGGAAGGTGTCTTTTATCAGCAGGTAAATCAGAGAATGGTCATTTATGTATACGGTTTTTCACAAGGAGTCTGAATATTTCTATGAAATGTTCTAGAGTGGTGCACTATCTTTGTTTTGTGAACAATCTGGTCCAAATCATCAATTTTGACCATCTGGTGTTCAAATCTGAGGAACAAAATTTAAAACCATGTCTACCTTATCCAAAATTTTGGAAAAATAGTCCACGAAAATATTAGTCGTTAGACCCAATTATGACCTGATAACTTTGTCTTCTCTATCAATTAAATTCGATCCGTAACTCCATCTTCTCCATAAACGAAATCCTAGCCACTATCAATATCATTCCTTGGCCTCCATAGCCACAACATCATCATCCGCCCAGCCACCACCACAGTCGTTTTCCTTTCGTCTTGGTAGGTGCTTGGATTGAGCCTTAGTCAAGGCAGAATGGTAGTGGTTTTGGTGAAGTTGGCCGGTGTGGGGGTGGGTGCTTGGATTTGTTCTAGTGTGACGGGCACGGTCCTACGGTGATGATGACGATGACAATGATGGCAACAATAACGATGGTGGTGGTAGCCTAATTTACGGTGACATTCTAGGACTCTCGAGGACCGTAATGGTGGTGATGATGTTGGAAAAGAGTTAGTTTTGTTTCCAAACAAATTTATTAGAAAATCATTTTACATGTAAAATTAGCAAATTAAAATAACTCAGCATTGTATGTATGTACATAGCAAAAGTAATAAACAAATAGAAAAAATCACTGGCCTCTGAGAAACACAAAATGTTTATTCCCCAACTTTAAATCAATGTCGTATCCATAACGAGGAACGAAGATCCAAGATTTAGCCTACAAGCTTACAGCGATGTTTTCTTTGATAGCATGACTACATAAAAACTTGCTAACCCATCTGATCAAATTGCCCACATATTTGATATAAAAAGAATTTTAACCAGTAGCATTTCTAATGTCTTTCTCTCTTATTTTTCTAAGATTTATCTAACCTTTTTGTCTAAGCCTTTTTTCTACTAGAAAATTTATATTTATACTACATGAAAGGGGGCGAACACATTTAATGCAAATAACTTTTAAAAGAAACGTCACAACCTTTAAAAAAATTACGTGAAGTGAAGGCACACAACCCTTGAAAAAGGACCTTTATTTTAGAAGGATTTTTCAAACTTTCCAACTGGGGATGGTGAGGGGTGTGGGTGCATTGCAGTCGTAGTGGCGAGGGGTGGGGGTGAGTAGTAGTGAATGAGTTGAGTCAGCTCAGTTGACAAACGTAAATAGGAAACTTAGGGAGTAGAAATTCGCGACTAAATTTGTTTTTGAACTTCAATTCTAACTAAAAAAAATTATTGTTTTGCACTTTTGCCCTTCTTAAAGGCTCACAATAGGCTATTTGGACGGAATAGTTCACGGAAGCAAAGATAGTGGACAAGATTGAAACAGTTCATAGATACCAAATTTCGTAAACAAAATCCCTAAAGATAGTAAATCACTTGTATAATTTACCCTTAAAAATTAAGGCTATTTGAAGGAGGGTTGGGGTTTGGACTATGAGGAAGAGGAGCCCTTTGTGGTAGTAGGTTACAAACTTGGTTTCACGACTGATTGTTGTCCTCCCAAGTTAACCTCATGGTAAATAGTTTGATCCCAATCTTCTCAACATTGATAAAATGATGTCAAGTTATCAATTAAATAACTTTAATTCTTAAAGTTTACAAGTATCCACTGCGGGGATTTTCCTGTCCTGGCCATAGCGTAAACTACAAGGTGTAAGGACTAACAAGAATCCCACCGTTTCATCAAATGCTTAAGGAAATCTAAGATCTTAAAGTAGAGAAAATATAAGGAAGTTCAAGCGTCAAAATGTGACAATCCTATATTGCACGAAAGAAAATGAGTTTATAAGCCCCGCGACAAGAAAATGCTCCGGCACCAAGTATTGTCCCCGCGACAATCGTCACCATGTCCATGCACCACGACCATGTTACAAGCCTCCAGGCATAACACCCGTTCACCACACCATGCGCCCCCGCCATGGGCATGGAAGATCTTCGACCCACTCTCCAGAGTGTGCGGCATTCTGGGGGCTCCGCTCGTAGTGCTCCGGCACGAGGACCCCTCCCTGCGGGACGGGCTGTATGCCGTCGCCAGCTCAATCAAACTGCGGCATGGGCTGAGCGCCATCACGGGCTAGCGCCATCGCCGGCTCAATCAAACTGCGGCATGGGCTGAGCGCCATCGCAGGCTTAGCGCCATCGCCGGCTCAATCAAAATGAGGCATGGGCTGAGCGCCATCACGGGCTAGCGCCATCGCCGGCACAATCAAACTGCGGCATGGGCTGAGCGCCATCACGGGCTAGCGCCATCGCCGGCTCAATCAAACTGCGGGACGGGCTTCGTGCCGTCGCCGGCTCAATCAAACTGTGGGACGGGCTGTATGCCGTCGCCGGCTCAATCAAATTGCGGCATGGGCTGAGCTCCATCGCCGGCTCAATCAAACTGTGCATGGGCTGAGCACCATCGCAGGCTTAACGCCATCGCCGGCTCAATCAAACTGCGGGACGGGCTGTATTCCGTCGCCGACGCAATCAAACTGCGGCATGGGCTGAGCGCCATCACGGGCTAGCGCCATCGCCGGCTCAATCAAACTGCGGCATGGGCTGAGCGCCATCACGGGCTAGCGCCATCGCCGGCTCAATCAAACTACGGGATGGGCTCACAACCTTGAAGCCATCGCCGACACAATCAAACTGCGGCATGGGCTGAGCGCCATCACGGGCTAGCGCCATCGCCGGCTCAATCAAACTACGGGATGGGCTCACAACCTTGAAGCCATCGCCGACACAATCAAACCATGGCATGGGCTGAGCGCCATCACGGGCTAGCGCCATCGCCGGCTCAATCAAACTGCGGGACGGGCTGTATGCCGTTCGCCGGCTCAATCAAACTGCGGCATGGACTGAGCGCCATCACGGGCTAACGCCATCGCCGGCTCAATCAAACTGCTACACGGGCTTAGCGTCATCGCAGGCTCCATCACCAGGGACCCTGGCCCCCACAGCAGGATGGGCTGTGACCACAGCGTTTATGAGTGCGACGCCCGCTTTGGTTGCCCCTCAGCGCACGCCACACGCAGGGGGCTTATGTTCATACCCTATTCTGGTCGCACCCCAGGACCCGCTAAGGGACCCACTTTGCACGACACATCACCCAGTCAGCGGTCAACTTTTCAACGCTCGAGAGCCGGTCAAAGCAACGCATGCTCAAGTCACGTGAACCGTTCGTGAAGCGACCTCGGCGTGCCTTCCACCTTGGGGGTCGGCCACCCCAAGGGGTCGGCCACCCTTGGGGGTCGGCCACCCTTGGGGGGTCGGCCACCCCAAGGGGTCGGCCTCCCTTGGGGGTCGGCCACCTGCCTTGAATACCGACGCCGTCACCTTTGACCGTGCTCCGTTGTCACGACGACCGTCGCTCGCGGCCGCGCTCCGCCGTAGTCGCGACGACCGTCGCTCTCGGCCGTGCTCCGTCGTCGCGATGACCGTCGCTCGTAGTCTCGACGACCGTCACTTGTGGCCGCTCTGTCGCCATGACAACCGTCGCTCACGGTCGCGCGCCATCCACGCAACGACCCTTGTCGCTCGGAGATCACTCTGCGACCCTCGTCGCCCGCACTCAACCGCGCCCATGCGCCACAATCATGTTATATGCTTACGGGATAGGCGACTCCTCCAGGACACTATCTCCGCCAGGGTGCCTGCGTGACTGGCCTACGTGCTCTGGCACTGGGGGCTCGCGTCGGCACCCCTAAGGACTATGACCCCCGGGTCACTCCGAGATGGGAGCAGGTCTTCGGAAGGGCATCTTGCCTAGTCCACCTGGCAGCTGGGCGTCGGGTCTTCCCCACCGCTGCCAGGCCTGTGGGATTCAGTAAGGGCTTGGACTGGAGGCTGGGGCAACGGGCTACTCTGACCATGCTACCGCGGCATGATCAGTCTCCTCAGACAGGCAGAGAGATGTTGCAAGGGCAGGGCAGCACGAACTTAGGGACCGGCAGTCCAACGGAGGGTCAGTGCTTTGGCCCCCTGGTGACGTGTCGTTCCCAGGGGGTGACACATGTCAACTTATGACACATGCACATTTTTGCCTATAAATAGTGGACTTTGGAGCTTTTTCAAGGATCTTTCTCTCATTTGGACTCTTCACTTTCTCTCTCTAAAACGACATTCTCTCTGGAATTCTAGTGAGAGAAACACACTTGGCTCACGTCCACGAACCCTCGACGCTGCGCCCCAGTCGCACGGACCGTCGACTGTCGGTCCTGTTCGTCGTCCCCCTGCCTGCGCAGCGCTGCCAGCCCTCACGACCTGTCTGGGGAGCCTTGCCCTCGGCCCTTACGCCGTCCTTGCTGTCTCCCGCGTTGCCTACCTGGAAGCTGACTCAGACCGCATCCTTTGTGGCACCTCCACGTAGCATCGAACCATTTTCCGCATCATCAAACTGTAATACAGAATGAGATGAAAATTTTCACGACACTGATAGTGAACATGGTCAAGAAAGAGAAGCTCTTTGCTTCTCAAGGAGGACCTATAATCCTTGCTCAGGTTTGTAACAAGTATACATAATCCTCTGTAGTGGCCTTTTTCATTCTACCTAAGGCATCTTTCAGTTTGGCTATTTTGAAATATTGTTTTTTTCTCAACTAGATTGAGAATGAGTATGGGAATATCATGAGCGCCTATGGAGATGCCGGAAAACCATACATCCATTGGTGCGGTAACTTTGCCGAATCGCTGGATATTGGTGTTCCCTGGGTTATGTGCCAACAGTACTCAGATGCCCCGAGCCAATTGTATGTCTTAACTATTCATTGTTGAACAAGAACTTCAATTGTTTTCTCTTTGTAATACAAGGCACTTTATATGTAACGTACTTAGGTTATAATTCCAGCTTGCTTCCTGTCTCATTTTGAAACAGATTAACACATGTAATGGTTTCTACTGTGACCAATTCTACCCTAAGAATCATAGCATACCAAAGATGTGGACAGAGAACTGGACTGGCTGGTAGGTGTTTAAGTTCTATAATGAATGTATCTCTTGTATCTTGAATTCTTTGTGTTACTTTTCACATGAGATAACTTTCCTCTTTCTTACATTTCCTGCCTTATGTTATGTTAGGTTTAAGGATTGGGGTTGCAGAAATCCACATAGAACTGCAGAAGATGTCGCTTTTGCCGTTGCCCGTTTTTATCAATACGGTGGCTCATTACAAACCTATTACATGGTTTGTATCCAATCTATCAATCCTGTATATGTGTCAACCAATCTAGTTGGACTAATAATCAAATTTTCTAATGTTGCATTGGACTAATACTCATTTTTCTGATATTGCATCTTATGCTTGCAGTACCATGGCGGTACGAATTTCGGTCGGTATTCTGGGGGACCATATATTGCAACAACATATGACTATGATGCACCACTTGATGAATATGGTCAGCCAATAACATCGAGTTCACATCTTTGTATAAGTGAAAAAAAAATTAATTTCATTTTCAGTGTAACAAGAATACTTTTTTCAGGTAATATGAACCAACCTAAATGGGGACATCTTAAGCAGCTTCATAATCTTCTAATGCATTTGGAAAAAGTTCTCACTCACGGTGAAGTGAATAACACTGATTATGGGAATATGATGTCTGTAAGTGCTTTCTTTTTTTCTGTATCTCTTACTATTTTTTCAGTTTGTTCATACAGCATTTTAGTTTTGTGCTGATAGCATTTTGATAATACTTTATGCAAACATTGTGATGTGCGTCTCTTTTTTCACTTTCCAGTCGACAGTTTATGCTCTTAACGGACAGAGGGTATGTTTCTTCGGAAATGCAAACGACAAGAATGATATAACGATTACCTTTGAAGGCAAAAACTACACCACTCCTGCTTGGTCTGTTAGCATCCTTCTCGATTGCCTGACAGAAGTTTACAACACTGCTCAGGTAATGCATAAACTCATTGGTTTGCCAATATGATTATAAGCAGCAGTAGAACGATGGTGAATCAGTAACGTGTAGTCGCTATTTCTTGTTGTTTCCACTTCCACCAGTAACTCTTGTAGTAGCTATTTCTTGTTGTTTCTACATTTATCTCTAATGATTTCTTCGTATAGGTTAACACTCAAACATCGATAGTGACTAAGAAGCCAAGTGAAACTGATAAAGCATCCAAGAAGTTAGAATGGTCATGGAGAGCCGAGAAACCTCAGCACTTTAAAGACCCTTCAAACAACCCCAAGGGTATCACTTATGCTACACAACTCCTGGAACAAAAGGCCGTAACAGATGACACCAGCGACTATTTATGGTACATGACCAGGTAATGCATAGTTGCTTTGGTTTTTCTTTTTAACTAACATATTCTTTGGCTCTTATATTGAAACACTTTTATTCATCTTAGTGTGGACATAGATGAAAATGACCCGATCTGGGGCGAAGAGGTCACTCTACAAGTCCACACTAACGGGCATGTACTTCATGCATTTGTTAATGGAAAGCACATAGGTAACTTCATGATAGACTCTTCATTTTCGTTCATAAAATCATAGTTTCAGTTACTCAAACTTCGCCTTGATTTACTTTGGAATACATGAAATACAGGATCAGAGTGGGCAAAAGACGGAGACTTTAAGTTTGTTTTTGAGCAAATTGCTAAGATGAAGCATGGAAAGAAGAACACAATATCTTTGCTCAGTGTTACTGTCGGACTACAAGTATGGAAATTGCATCGAGTCAAAAGCATCAAATTCTTTTCCTTTTTGAGTAACAGCTCCTTATGGTTATTTTTACTGTGACTAGAACTATGGTGCCTACTTGGACAAAGTAGACGTTGGAATACTAGGCCCTCTCAAATTAATCGCGCCAAACAGTCAAGAGAAGAATTTATCTACCAACATATGGGCGTATAAAGTCGGATTAAATGGAATGGAGAGGAGACTCTACGAGGATGATATGCACAAGCATCGGAACTGGAGTCCTGACGATCTTCCCTTTAATCGGCCCCTTATTTGGTACAAGGTGATTCAATTAATTTTATCACAACACATTTCATAATCAAAAACATGTATGAATATTACCTTGATAATATCCTCGGCAACATCCCCTGCAGACAACTTTCCAAGCGCCATCAGGAGAAGATCCAGTTGTTTTGGACTTGTTGGGCTTAGGTAAAGGAATTGCCTGGGTGAATGGCCATAACATTGGCCTATATTGGCCGAGTTACCTTGCAGATGAAAATGGATGCAGTGACACATGCGACTATCGTGGAGCATACTATGACAAGAAATGCTTGACCAACTGTGGGAAACCATCCCAGAGATGGTAAGGGTAGTTTGGACTAAATTTATGATCCAAATTTGGCCTCGTTTGTAACTTTGTTTATACATCTTTCTTAGGTACCATGTGCCACGTTCTTTCCTGCGCGAGAGAGGAAACACTTTGGTTTTGTTTGAAGAGCTAGGAGGCAACCGCTCAAATGTCAATGTTCAAACTGTTACGATGACAAAAGCATTCGCGAATGCTTATGAAGGGAGTACCTTGGAATTATCATGCAGAGGAGGGCGAGTGATATCTGAAGTCAAGTTTGCTAGCTTCGGTGATCCAAAAGGCACTTACGGTTCCCTTCAAAAAGGCAGCTGCGAGTCTCCCAATAGTTTATCAGTCATCGAAAAAGTAAATAGGGCTTGCTCAATTTCTTTTTACACCCAGCGTACCTTTTTATGATCTAGTTGTTCTCACAATGTTCTTGTGTTTTTGGAATAATGACAGGCATGTGTGGGCAAAGAGAGCTGTTCAATTGATGTCTCTGAAGGGACTTTTGAGCATAGTGGCTGTGGAAGCATTCAAAAAAGGCTTGCTGTTGAAGCTGTATGCTAGGAAGTTTCCTTTTCTTATGGTTTTTTGAATGTTAGGCTTAAGTTGTTTAGTTCAGTAGAGTTTAGGGTTAAGGAAATCTGTTACTAGAACATAAATCATTGTCTAGTTGAGTTCCCTTTTCTCTTGATCTATTACCTACCATTTCAGCTGCAATTCAGTGCTTTAACGTTGTTGCTGGCTGACAGCAAAGGGTCTACAAAGCAAAAGATGCATTAAAGAGCTATATTTCATCATGAAAATCAAACTGCCAATTCCTGTGTCTAGTTGAAGCAAAATCAGTTGAGTATGCTCCCGTCTCCATCATTCTGCAGCGTCTGAGGTTTTGCTACTTTGACAATATTGTGATGAGAGAACATTAGTACAAAACTCAGATGTGCTCTTGCCTCCTATACAAATTTTCAGCTGCTAAAATAACACACGTAGGACCCAATACATGCGCCATCCAAACTCGAGATGGTTCTCCAGTCGCCCAGTCATGAGCATGACATTCTCCGCCGGCTAACAAAAAACAGAACACTGGGTGGGAACAGTTGGTTGGATGCAGGTGAAATGACATGCTACCCTGAAAGGCTGAAACCATCAACTTGTAACATATCATGAAGTAGTTCTAATGCACTTGTTTACATCAACTCCCTTGCATGTATATCACGATGCATTTTCCTTTGCGTCCATGATATTGAGGGCCATTCTGCTACCTCATCTTATTCCTGACATGCCAGGTGCGTTCTTGTAGATTCTAGGTGCTTGGTCAAGGCTTCCTCGTCATCCAGAGCACCATCGCCATTTATGATCTCGTTCTCAGGCTCAACATTGAGCATTGCCCCGTGTTCAGCTCCACCTTGGACCTCCCTCGAACTCATGTTGGCTTCCTTCGTTTGGATGAGTGGATTAACTGTTAAACTCTGCTTCAGACTTTTTTCGTGTTAAACACAGCACTCAATCAAGCAAATCTCGTATTTTCCAGCCAGTTAACTACATAATGAAAAGTCCATACTTGATTGTTGTTCGTCCTTCACGCTGCCTCAGTCTCAGCCAAAAGGGATCTCACTGTATCTTGAGTCTGCAATTCATAGGCAATGAGTTAAACTTTATTTCTAAGCAGATTTCTTTAAGAAGCAGCTGTCTAAGTTGTGTACCGAGTTGTGTGACCTAATTATCTCTGTGAGACCTTCCACCAGCAGATGGTTCTCTTTAAGTGATGCTTGATGGCCTGCACTTACAAACTTAGTGGAGCAAGACTAAAGGTTGTTTTGACTAATTGACGAAGTGCAAAATTACCTGCATGCTCCATATTCATCATCTAAGTGAAATCCATCTAGCAAGTACGGATCTCTAGTTGTATCGACATTTGATGACGAGACCAGCGCTTCCAAAGGACAACCCTGATTTGGACTTGGTGGCAAGATAGCTGTAGAATGTGTCTGTACAAATTTTACGTCTAATAAGATAACCTTATACTCGTGCCCCATCTAAATAACCAGTTTGGCATTGCATGTGAGGGCTTCAAATGCAGTTTTAAAGCCCCAACGCAATTCTTGAAAGCATTTGACTCCTGATTTTTTGTGTTTGAGTAGACCCATTCCATTTATTTGTGCTTAACCAATACCAATTTTTAGAGGCCGTAAACCCAATATGGGCTTAAATACAAAAATGAGAGCTTTACCGATAAAGCGGCGTTCTTCCTCCTCTCAGTTTCTATCTAATCAATAAGGGACTCGACTCTTTTATCAGCCTGCATTTGAAAAGCAAATCGGTTGGATTATCATCTTCTGAAACCAAGGAACAATGTAAACTAGGTGCGTATATAGTGTACCTCAATGTGGGACTTGTGCATTAAACGGAGGAGATCTTCAATCATCTGAAGGTTCTCCCTGCACCTCTCCTCTATAAGCTGACAATAATAAAGTTAGATAGGGAGACTACAATCATGCAGTTCAAGCACTTCAGGCAGAAGATAGCTCACTTGTATGCCTTCTTCAAATAAAGTATTTTCTACAGTAGCACCATGAATAGCGCATAGCAAAGCAGCGCCCAATACACCGGCGACCCCCATCATATGAAATGGGTTCAATGTCCAATTATGAAATCCTTGAAAAAAGAGGATGAATCGAAATAGAGCCCCATAAACCTGATCCACTTCAAGTACATTTAGGAACTCATCATCTCTAGTTGTTATGATAATTCTACTTCCTGGACCAATCCATTTTCGCTTTCTAGCAAGTGCATTCAAGTGGTCCACCTAATTCACATTATCCAAGACCACGAAAACCCTTTTGCTGGAGATTTCCTTCTCAATCATAGTCGCTCCATCTTTAACATTGTCTATCTCTAGATCATGCTTCTGTAGAATCTCGGAACAAAGCTGTTTCTGTAAAGCAAGTAATCCATTCGGTTATCTAGCAACACGGCTAAGATCTTTGAGAAAGCTGCTCGCATCAAATCTCAAGTAATTTTGGTTATATGCAGCTGTTGCAATATGTGTCTTTTCTATCCAGAGGCCTATGATGAGGACATCATTCGAGACTACACTTAACAGCAGATGCAGCCGCCATGCAGGTACTCTTTAGTTTCATACATCCCATGTGGAAAAATGGAAACACTCGCGTGTCAAAATTAGTGCAACTTACAAACGTGCTTTGGAAGTAGTTAGTTGTATTTACATGTTTTCCTAGTCTTTAGCTTAGTTTGATTATTTCATGTTCAGTTACCAAGTTTATAGCTAAACATGAGGCTTGTTCGCGTACTGGGCTTGGGTTGTTTGTTAGTGGTAAACATGGAGTGACTAGTGGAGATACACGTGGGGAGTGGTTTAATGGAACTAAGTCTTTAAATAGAGGTCTAGTAAGCTTGTCGATAGATATCCATTTTGCAAGTTTCTCTCAAATACAAGTAAATATTCCAGGTTTCTTCCTTTGTTACTTCCTTGAGCCTTTGTATTTTCCTCTTTTATTTTATGGTTATCAGAGCCAAGTTAAGGTTCTTTTGTTGCTCAAATCTTCTTGTCTATCAAATTTATTTGTTGGAGAAGTTTGAACATGTGAGAGGAAGCTTTTGTTGTCTGCTACAATGGAGGTCTCAAATGGAGGAAATGTTTACAACTGGATGGAGAAACTTGTAGGCAAAAAGTACAAGTATTGGAGGATGTGTATGGAGGCATACCTTCAAGGTCAGGACTTATGGGAATTGGTTGTTGGTACTGATGCAATCCCTCCCGATGTTCTTGAAAATGCCGAGTCACGATGGAAGTGGAAGATCAAGTGTGGGAAGGCTTTCTTTGCTTTGAGGACATCTATTAGCAAAGAGTTCATTGATCATGTTCATGACGTTTGTTCTCCGAAGGAAATTTGGGAAACACTCGTAAGGCAGTTTACCAAGAAGAATACAGCAAGGCTGCAGCTGTTGGAGAACGAGTTAGCTATGTTAAAGTAAGGAGGTATGTCAATTTCAGAATACTTTTTACGAGTTAAAAATATTTTTACTGAGATTTCAGAGAGATGCGGATGAGAAGATTAGCGAAGCTCGTCTACATCGCTATCTTGTTTGCGGTTTGAAGGAGTATGGGCTTTTTGTGACCTCTATACAAGGGTGGTCGACAAGCCTTCTGTCAAAGAATTAGAGAATTTTCTCTCTAATCAAGAAGCCTTGGCGAAACAGATGGCGAAGAGCTTTGAAACCGATGACGTTCACTTTTTGAATGGAAAGTCGGACAAGAATCTGTTCAGGAGCAAGAACAAAGAAGAAGATTCAAGTGCGGAAAAAGGTGGCAATTCACATACTACGAAGCCTATCACATGCTTCAGATGCGGGAAGACAGGGCATATAAAGAAAAATTGTCGGGTGAAGCTTTCGAAGGCCAACGTCGCATGCACAAGTGGAGGAGATGATCAACTCAAATGAGATCATATGCTTTACCGGTAAGGCTATTGAACAAAAGTCAACCCAAGCTTTTGTCAATTATGTTGACAACAAGAAGGAGGAGTGGATCATTGATTCAGGTTGTTCTCACCATGTAACCGGGAATGACACTTTGTTCTCATAAGTGCATGAACACCATGGAGATCGAGTTGTTGTCACTGCTGATAACTCTACTCATCCTGTAGCAAAAGAAGGTGTTGTCACGAAAAATCTAGTTTCAGTTCCTCAAACTACTGATTCTAGAAAATATGTCTTATTTGGCCCAAAGGATGTGAAGGTGCTTGATAATGTGAAAGAAATATCTGCTGATGTTATTTTTTCTGGTGAGAAGAAAGGTTCTTTGTTTGTCATGTCAGCAGGTGAAGCTTATGTGAAGAAGACATGCCAAACCAGTAATGCTGCTATTTGGCATGCTCGGTTGGGTCATATAGGCTACCAATTGCTGCAGTAAATTTCTTCTAAAAAGTTGGTAGAATGTATGCCAACTTTGAAGAATGTCCGAAAAGATGTGATTTGTCAAGGCTGCCAATATGGCAAATCTCATCGCCTTCCTTTCAAAAGGTCATCAAATCAAAGATCCACTGTGACACCCCCAACCCTAGTGATGTCACCAGAGTCGGGTTGTCAGTCATGACTGCATCATAAATCCTATCGATACAGAGCAATTCTAAAAACAACATCCTTGAACATACGTCAGGTTTTACAAAAATCCATCCTTACAAAAAATTTCATCGTAAGGCTCAACATGAGCACAGCGGAAATATTTACACAAAATGTCTAGTCCCCAAAATGAGCATATCGTCGTCTTACTTTTCGATCTACTAATTAAGCACCTTCTCCTTCCCTTTCCTCGAAGTTTCCCTTACTTCACCCTGATTGCCTGAAAACATTACAGGTAAGGAATGAGCGCAAATCACCCAGTAAAAATAATACGAGGAACAACGCAGACAACGAAGTGACAGCCTTGGGAGAAATGATAATCAGTCTCAACGATATCAAGAATCCCGAATTTCAAAGGATGACACAACATCAATTCAATGGATCAAGCAACATGTTTTCTTTTCTTTTAGTCAGACTGAGCGGCTTTAAGGCCCAACAGAACAACATTATCACCACATTTAATGAACTGGACTGACTGACCGACTACAATGCACGTGAACACTAAATCGCCAAATTAAACATCAATAAAATATAAGCCATTAAAATCACAGTGTTATAATAAAGTCAAATGCAATGCAGACACCGACCGGACCGACTGGACTCAATCGACACGACTGACTCGACCCGCGCCCTACCTCCTATTTGCCTGTGATTATGTTTCACTGGCCCTCCTTTCACATATTGTCCCGTGCTCCAGGATGTTCATCTCAGTCTCAAACAAATAAAAGAGACATCAAGCACAAGAAGGGAACTCACGAAGAATTGTTCGTCCCCAAACCACGCTATCGTCAAAGCACATAATACAACAAATGAACAGACTAAGGGAACTGAGTTCACCCTATGTCCTTGATTCAACAAACCACTCAACAAGAAATTCCAGTCAAGCATACGACCGAGGTTCAACAAGGTAATCCAAAATCATCACTAAACGCACACAAAGTAGACTAGGAAACAAGCTAGTCGAAAATCACAACAATATTTCAAATACGAGAGGTACAGGCACAACAATCACCGATACCTCATCCTCACCATAAAAAGTTCATCATACTTCAGCCTAACAATGATGGGTATGCCACGAGGAACAATTTCGTAGCATGCAAAGAGCCATACTATCCTTACCTGGCTGGCTTTTAGCGGACGAGCCCAACAGCTTCAAAGCGCCGCGAGCGGGGTCACCTAATCAAATAAGATCCTACTCGTTAGTCACTGATCATCATAATACAAAATTATTTTACTTTATTTATCAGCTATTACCGTGTTCTCAAGCGGTCGATTACTCCGACCCAATAGCCAGGTCTTTAACCTAGCCGAGCACCGCACTAGTGCTAACACCCTTTAGTTAGGAATTTTAATCCCATTCTCCACTTCTTATTATTCTAAAATTCTCAATTAAGGCATTCGCCGAAGTTCGAAGT